>JAWPHD010006574.1:0-142746 GCA_037043455.1 Cyrtodaria siliqua
TAAACGAGTTGGCAAAATGATATAATGCTCGGCAAGAATATAATGCGAGGCTCTTGCGGAGCATTATATAATTTTTTGCTAGCTAGTTTAATAAATTCAATAATGAATGAGAACGAATGTTAGATTCTATTTATCACATAAATTATAACGTCAAATTACGTCAGAAAACGTACATTAACGTAACGTCCATGACGTCATTAACGTTATGTTATCACTAGTGGAATATCGAAAATATTGAATGGTGTTATTACACTCCCACACCGCATGTTATGTGATAAACTTGTTTATAGTTATTTACTTTTTTTTTTAATTTTTGTTTTAATTATTCTTCCGCTTCTGTTATCAGTATAAAAACTACTGACTGGAACCCGGCTAGACTATAATTAAAACTGACGATTGTCGGAGTGACCATGCGAAACACATCAACGAATACAACAGGGAAATGAGTTGAACCACAGCTATCTAGGTGCGCCTTGCTTATTGACTGTGAAAACACATAGGATACAATCTATTTCTGAAAAAAACAACTTGTCATGCTTTCTATTACATGGGTAAACAATTAGTTTGCGTCGCCATAAACAATGACGTATTTATATTTATCATGCAGATAAGCACTTTTCTGCCTAATAAAGGGGTGACCTTTTACATTTTGCTTTATTAGGCACTGACCAATAGAGCAAAACAATGCGGAATCCGTCGACGTTTATTGTACGGTAACGTTATCTGACGTCAAGCAACGTTACTTATCTGACGTCATGCAAGTAACGTTGCTTGACGTCATAAAAAAAAAACCAACATAGCGGCGTCCTCGATTAAGCGTAACATTCTGAGAAATAGGTAATAATAGTTATTCATACAAAACATGTGGATAATCTACATGATAAATAGAATATTATGTCAGTGCATTTTACTATCAAGTTTATTAGGCTCGGCACGAAAACGAAGAATGGCTCGAGCCTCGCCATTCTTCGTTTTCTAAGCCTCGCCTAATAAACTTGATAGTAAAAGGCACTGACATAATATTCTCTGTTACTGTATACCTCTGCCATAATTTATGGTAAAAGAGTTGATTTTTTACACACAGATCGCCACAGTCCAATAACCAACCAAGGTTAAATATTTTGTTCAGTGTAATGTACAAAAAACACACTCGGTACATTAGCCTTTCTGTTGTTATGTATACTAAATGCAGGGTTAAAAAAAACGTTGATGTAACAATCGTGTCATTGCATTAAACGATCTTACTTATAGAAATTGCTGTGTGGTCTTAATAAAAAATAATATATATATATATTTTTTCATTATATAATCGAAATACTACGGAGCCCCGCAGGTGATATGCAGAAAAAATAATTTAAAGCGTTCGCACGCTCTACTACAGCACGCTCTGCGAACGCTCTAGTAGAGCGTGCGAACGCTGTAGTACAGCGTGCGAACACTAGCTACAGTGTGCGAACGCAGTAGTAGAGCGTGCGAAAGCTCTAGTAGAGCGTGCGAACGCTGTATCTAGCGTGCGAACGCTGTAGTACAGCGTGCGAACGCTCTAGCTACAGCGTGCGAACGCTCTACTAGATCTTTCGCACGCTCTACTACTGCGTTCGCACACTGTAGCTAGTGTTCGCACGCTGTAGTAGAGCGTGCGAACGCTTTAAATTATTTTTTCTGCATGCTCCGTAAAATGCTATGCACTTCTTACATAATTTCTATATCTGTTTAATGACGAATATAAAAAGAATGCTATCTCGCGATAGTGGTTATCCTAATAACATTATTAAAGCGAATATCACTGCATGCGACCAATCCATGTGAAAATCGCAGAAGTATTTATGTAATCATCAACATTACGCCGGTATCTTCCCCATCGATGGTATCAGCAGAAAATAGTATAAAGCCTAATGAAATATATCAGTGAAACTTCATCACCATTTTACAGATATCGTTTTTCTGGCGAATTTGGAAAGCGACAAACATTCAGTGTTTTTTTATATCAGTTTTATTGTTGTTGTTTTTTGGTGGATAGGTTGCGGATCCGCCTGACAACAAATGAGCAAAACATTCAACTACGCATACAAAAATAGTACAGCTAAATTTCACTACAGCGGAGTGATATCTAAAGTCAAAGCCAACAGCATCATGCTAGTAAGATAAACATTACTAGTATCAAGTCGGACTGTCATTTGTAATTATGATAAAATAAAGTAGGTGTATGAATGGAATGTGTATACTGTAAGAATGTCACCCAGTGCATACTGTCGCAAATCTCACAGTTGCAAAAGAAAGTGGACACTGAGTTTTGTTAAGATTTAATTGTATAATTTCTTTTTAGAATTAAAATTGACAAATTCCAAAATGTTTGGTACCAAAGTTTTTATCATTCCATTGCCAATATCATGTTGTCATTTGTTTTTCATTAGGTCGAATCATTAAGGGACTGTCGCTTGAAAAGGAGGATAGGGCGTAAAGTAAATTTTTCAAACTGTCCAGTTTCTTTTGCAATTGAGTATAGTAACACTAGCTCTCCACGTCAAATGAAAGAGACTGTCCCGCTGTAACTAAAGCTACACCAGTGGACATACTAAAGCATGTACCGTGAGGGAAAGTTGAAAATAACTTTGAAGAGAGAGTTTAAGATTACGTGAAACCGCATAGAGGCAAACGGGTGGATCCGCAGTGTCGACCCTGTGAATTTAGCGCTTGTGCCACTGGTCGCCAATTTGAAGGAATATACTACTCGCTTACGGATTTAGGTCATTTGATTGAACGCGAGTTCGGTTTGCATTTCCCAAGTTAAAAGTGTAAAGACTGAGAGTCACAACATTCAAACATTGTGGCATTATCCTTACTGGCAGATACACACTTTCAAAAATATCTTTATTATAAATAACGTGTATGTGCTTCAAAGGAGGCAGTAAAACATTTGAAAACTTTTATATTTTGATGTGTGAATGTAAACTGGGTGGTCTCCGCCAGGATGCATTCGGCCGATATGGATTATACTTGTAGCCGCAAAGTCGTGACTGCTATTGAGAAGTACGAAGTCGCAGAACATCGCCGCTGTCGCAGCATTACTTAATAAATACTGAAAAGGGGATCCATTGAAAGCAACAAACACAAACAAGAGATAGAAGACTCGGTTTTATTGAGACTGTTCATGAGAGGTAATGTGAAGTGCAACACCTCTCACGCCTCCTAGCACCGGCTTAAGCGATATTCTACTTTAAAGCCACACATATTGGGCTTGATGATTTGAAGTCGCAGTGCATCGCTGTTGTTTTTACGAAATCGCTGAGCATCGGTGCTATCGAAGAGTATTTCTGAACTCGTCAAGCATCGCCCCTGTCGCCGAGCATTATTGCAGTTGCTGTTGTAAAGCATTATTAAAGTTGCCGAACGTAATTACTGATTTCTCAGAGCATCGCTGGTGCCGCCGAGCATTAATGAAGTCGCCAAGCATTGCCACCGTCGCCGAGTGTTACTGTAGTTGCCGAATATCGTTTCTGTTGCCCCGTGTGGTTCCCGGGGGCCCCCGTTTTGGTCACGGGGGCAAAGAATAGGGCCACTGCAGATCCCTTTGGAGGGGTAGGCAGAGGGGTAGAATCTCCCCAAATTCATGTTCATTTTATCATTTTTTGTTCATGTTCATTAAAGGTCTTCATCATGATCCCTGCATTGTTTCAGGTGCTATCTCGCTCGCATCAAAAGAGCAGTGGCAGAAAAACAATAAACGTGGCTCCAGCGTAAATGGAGTTTCTACGATAGAATTTGCAGCAACTCTGCAGTTCAGGGTGAGAAGGTTCCAGGCCTATTTTCCATATTTTATCTCGATGTACATGGAAGATGAGCCTGGCATGTTCATGCTTGTTAGGCGCCATATAACCTTTGCATGTGTTGGTGCGCCTTAAAATCCAATTCAATTCAATTCGTTTCTGTTGCAGAGCGTTACTGCCGTCTCAGAGCAAGTAGCTGTCTCAGGCGCCTCGAGCATTGCTACTATTGCACGTGTATAACATAAAACGCATTTTCAAATTAGACACATATTAAAGCTATATGCATATCTCTCGTAAGTAATTAAACCATAATAAATATATCAATTTTCTTTCATTTTGTGAGCTAATCATACTTTCATCTAATTATCTTGTCGTTTCCGAGTGCCAAGATTTCCAAGTGCGTTAAACTTTTCACACGATTACAGTAGAGATATACTAGAAAGTAATTTTCTGATTTCGTATGATTTGCAAATATTCAAATTGGGTACAATAGTTATAGCACAATGCTGCGAGGTTGGTCTGAGAATAAAACGTGCTGTGGGTCCCATTAGATCACTTTTATCAATCATCAGGTAGAATCTGATGCAGATGCACGTTAGTGCCATCAATTGAGATCTATTTTGTTCGAATCCCACTGAGAGCTCGACTTGTAAGTGAGGAAGTGTCGATTATTACGGATGACGTGATGTATATAATACTGGTTCTACCCAGGAAAACGGGGTGGTCTGCCTCCAGCACGAAAAAACGACCGTGATATACAGTATAGTCTAAAACTTACTGTTATAGAGAATTACGAAGTCGCCGAATATCGATGCTGTCGCCGAGCATTAATGAAGTCGCCGAGTATCGGTGCTGTCGCCGAGCATTAATGAAGTCACCGAGTATCGGTGCTGTCGCCGAGCATTAATGAAGTCGCCGAGTATCTATGCTGTCGCCGAGCATTAATGAAGTCGCCGAGTATCGGTGCTGTCGCCGGGCATTAATGAAGTCGCCGAGTATCGGTGCTGTCGCCGAGCATCATTGAAGTCGCCGAGTATCGGTGCTGTCTCCGAGCATTAATGAAGTCGCCGAGTATCGATGCTGTCGCCGAGCATTAATGAAGTCGCCGAGTATCGGTGCTGTCGCCGAGCATTAATGAAGTCGCCGAGTATCGATTCTAGTAGTATAGAAATTGAGGGTTCTGGCGCAGTGTTCCCCCTGATGTACCCTCCTCCCCCACCCCTCTCCAATGAAAAAAACATCAAATTTGCTTCCCGCAGCTTGCAAACCAAATTTAAAACTGTTTTAGAAAACTGCCAGAGTAACTTCCAGCCAGTTTTAAACAAGAATGGCATATTGCTTTTAAAGCCAGCCAACAAATCTTAAACTGGTAATGCAAACCCCACAGACAAAAACTTTGTCAGAACTCCCAGTTTCTATACTACTCGTAGCTAGGTTTCCAGTCAGCAAACAAAATTAGCAAACCAATACTATTTTTCAGACCTTAGTGAAATGACTGTTGTAAAAATGCTTTCTAGTGTAGGAACCTTAAGACGGATGTGGATAATAAACCTCAAAAACTGCTACTGATGTTCCAAACCCGAAGGGCATCATTCCAACATGATTACAAAACAAGGTCAAGTATCTTTGGTGCGTCGAAGTACTAATCGGACCCCTTCAAAATATGTTTAAAGCGATAAAACGAAGTCAGAGATCACTATACATATATTTTTCTGCACGCGCATATTTCACATTTCAAATCGAGAAGTCTTTCCCTATTTCTACAGGTTTTTTAAGATAATAATCCATTTCCGACTTTAATCGTTTTCGTTTATTAATTTGACTTTTTTTAGTATCTAGAAAATCAACACGAATCACATCATATTCTACCTGACCTAGCTACTAGTAATATTTTTCGATATTTATTGTTTAACTCTTTAAGTTTTATTGCATACCTTTTTTACACTTTTTGGTTCCATGAATAATATAGTAATGTAATATAATATTATCATATCTTTAACGCGCTTTTATGTCTTTAATATCCTTAAACGGTACCCAACTATTAAAATCCTCATTGTAACCTTTCCATATAACCAATGCTTGTTATTACCTTTTCAATTCTAAATATTTCTTGCTTTGCTTTTATCATTTCCATTCATAGAAGCTTCCGTCATTTCTTTGATTGTTTAAATATTTTGTTTTGCATGTCGCAGGATTTGTGTTTTTGAATTTAATCAATAACAAAATCTTCTTCAGTCCAATTTGGATGATTCTAACCTTGTCTCCTATTTTAAACTTCGGCTTAATTTGATTGCTGGTCATCTTTCCAGACATGTTGAAATGCACCTTTTCTTTATTCTCCTCATCACTTGCCTCAATAGGCCTCATTTTAATACTCCGATGTTTTGTGTTATTTTACTTGTAAATCATTTTTTGTTACACGTCTAAATATTTATTTGTATTGTTTGCAGTAAAATATTGCCATATTATTTCTTTTAATGTCATGTTAAACAGTTCAATTACTACAGCTTTCCCAAAATTAAACGTGTTATACATTTTAATATTATTATCATCAAGAAATTGCTTAAAGTTCTCCGGCCATGTTTTGTTTCATGAACATGTTTATGTTTATTTAAATCAAAATCAATACACAACAATAGATATTTATAATTCACGCTTTGCAATATCTGTGAAAAGCGAGATTAAGATTTTATTTGATGACGTAGAAAACATTGAACATGTAATTTATTCCCCGGATAAATGTATTTATCAATTATCTGGCAATAGTTGTGCAGCTATACAATTCAGATTTACCTCATTTCCCCGTGCAGTCACGCAGTGGTAAAAAGTAGTATCTACGTCATGCATATAATACTTGTTTTTACATACAACTTAGTAGCCGGGACTATCAAGAAATGTTCATATGATGTGTTAGAGTTTAATTTGTTAATTGATAATACTCCAAAAAGGGTGGCCATTCATCTTTAAACGTTTTTATAAAATGCTACTCCCTGGTCAACCCAAAGAAATGTACATTGTCTCCCTGTGCTCATAATGTTTTGTTTGAAACACTTTGGTAATTTCTATACCAGTTTTAATTTGGAGTGGGATAACCCAAGCAAATTTACTAATTTCCTTCTTATAACTTTTTAATAAAGAACAAACAAAAATACCCACACAGTACACTTTGCTTATCTTGATACTGGATAGTGTTGTGTTTTATATTGGGTATGTACGTTAAAACCTCTTTTGGTGGACTCATGCCAAACGGATCAAAATAATACTTATCGAAGTAACAAATCCAGCGAGTGTTTTTGCGAGCTGGATGCTTCTATATGATCTAATTTGCGAGTCTACTTGTAAGCGGTAAACTCTTAATCCATTCCCCTTTCTGCCTACTTGCAAATCTTTTCCAGTCAAACCACTAATAGGAGATCCAATTAAAGGAATTTCTAAGACGCAAGTAGTCCAAGAAATCCCCGTCTTGTTGTTGTTGACTTGTTAGTTTAATAGGGCAGCATCTGACTTAATTACCTTTGTAGCTGAAATCAAAATATATCACTCACAAAAAGAGTTTTAAAATTAATTGCATTTAGTAAAGTTCCAGTGTTTTTATCATTTTGTTTGTAAGAATAATTAATAACATCTCTGAATATTCTTATAATATTATCATAACTGTATTCAGTTTCTGTATAATATACGCCGTTTCCAACTTCCAGTCTAGATGATTGTAAACAGCAATTTAGCATCAGTGTCATTCAGTTTAAAGTATCTAAAAGATGTGGATTTTGTGTTTGAGAAGAACTATTGTCTGATCTTTGCATGTACACAAAACATGTTTGGGATTTTTTACGCCAGCCGTTATTTTAAATAGTGATTCTGTTAGTTGGGAACTTACACTTTCTTGTATCATTTCTCGGAGATAAGTCCACTTTGTTGATGTCATATGATCTGACATGCATAAGCTAAACCATCTGAGTTAAATATCATTCTAGGTATCCACAAAAATAATGTATTAATAATTACCCGGCCATCATTAACACCAGCATCTTTGAAAATTAACACATCATCAGCCACCAGTTGCAAGCTAATTGGAATTTGTTTAGGAGGAAGCATGTTTATTTCCAAACCTTTCAAAGAAGGAATATTTGTTTAGTGGAATTATAGAGTTGACTACTTTATTAGTTATGATTAAAGCATGACAAGCTGTAAATCCTAAATTCTATCCATCTTGATCATGTTGAGATTTCGCCACAGCCGTGGTGACTAAACAAAAGTATTCGATTATTCCAGTTGTTTTTGCGTAATCGTCAGACATTTCCAGCAAACTTTTGACATTAACACTTCTATGAATATTATTTCCATCATAAGCTGTTTTTCCATTTTGTTTTACTTGCACTTGATCAATTAATGAAGCCTCGTCATTAATTAAAGCAACTTTACCATCGACTGCGAAAGCAGCTCCTTCAGTTAGCTTGTTTACTTGAAAACTTATTTCAAAATATGCGTTATACCAATCAAAGTAAGAACTTTTGTCATTTAGTGTAAATTGGTAGCCACATTTTGTTTGTCTTCTAGCAATTCCTGGTCGTGATATAGGGGTGTCTAACTGAATAGACACATGTTCATATCGGGTATTATATTTATCACTTCGAAACAACTATGTACTATTAGTTTGATTATTTAATTTAGATATAAATCGTTTAATTTTTAATTGTTTCCCCTTTTGGAAGTAATCTATTATTTTTTGCATTTCCTCTTCCAGAAAGTAATCTATTTTTAATTTTTGTATTTACATCTTCTGCGACATCTTCTTTTTAGCTATCAGCTTTTGTAAGTATTTTTTAAAAATTATTTCACCTTTTGGTTTAGGTTTCATAACTGAAACTAATTTATCAGCTGCCTTTTTTTCTATTTCATCCCCAAATATTTTAGAACCACTTTCCAAGATTTGTTTTCCATCAGTTTATAATCCTTCTTGCCTGCTGTTTTCACAGACTCATTAAATAGTGTTGAACCAACCTTTGAAACTATATCAACTATACCAGCTCCCGTTAATCTACCAACGTAATCATATGTTCCTGTGCTAGCATTGTAAACTTTTTTTAAACATGCCATATATAACTTATATTACATTATTTATTTTAAAACAAATCGGAATGATGTGTGGACTCCGTTAAGATAACTAATTTTGCCAGAGAAGTCAGTTTATATGTAAACAGTAATACTGCTAATGATTGTTTTATTTACTTCACGATACACACCTCTTATCGGTTCGTCTTTAAAAGGATATGACCTTGTAAAGTGAGCTGTACGTATTTCATAAATAACATCTGAATAAGATCAATGAACAATAGAATTACTTATTTATATAAAGTATCAATATTATTTGTTATGTTTGGGACTACTGTAGTTTCTCTAATGACTGCATCTTTTTCAAAGCCAATTAAGGTGTGAAAGTTTGACTCCCTTAAATCAAGTATGAAACTATTATGAATGGTAACTAAACATTTGAAACTTGATAAATTAATTTTAATTCTTATTGGAACAGGTGAGGTAGCAGCTAAATCACCATTTACAGCCAACGTTTCTTTTATATAATTATCGATATCAGCATAACTATAATATACATTTTGGAAATAATATCTTTCCAGCCTTTTCCATTAAAATACCTTATTACGTTGTTATTAAACTCGTCACTAATATTACACTATAAGTAAGTCATGGAATTAATCTTATCAATCCCAATAACGCATTGCTTCTTTTTGTCTAATATCAATGGTCAATCAAATACAGTTGTAAATTACTCGGTGTATTTCAGCTATTAATTATTGAAGCTTTTTCCGATGATAATACAATTTTTTGTTCCATTAATATAGGTTATATTAAATTAACTACCTATATAAAACATTTTAAAACTTGATTTTTTAAAATTAAAAACTTAAGTAGTTTCAAATTTTATGAACGATCCGAAAAAATTGTCATTTTCTAATTTTGCGACAAATTACCAATAAAATAAAATAAACAAGAATGCGGTATTATTAACCTGGGTCATTTTACTGGACCTGGCACACACTGGACTTGCTATTACGATAAGTATTATTTTGATCCGTTTGGCAAGTCCACCAAAAGAGGTTTTAACGTATACACTAAACCAAATTGCTAAGTACCAACCTAAGAATATGTCAATAATATTCTCATTGTTTTGTGTATTTTGAGCTTGATTAGAGATACGGTTAAACTGCAAAATAACGAGTGTAAATCGTCTGCTCCGATTGCATGAACATATTTTAAAACGTTTAAGTCAATGTGTTTTCTTAGAAATAAGTTATAACACTTATACAACTGGGTATATAGGATTTTATTAAGTACTTCGAATTAGTGAAGCTTTCGATGTTCCTAATTACAGCCAACTTGATAATGTTTTACTAGCATTACCACTACAAATGCGTTTGCAAAAGAAATTTTCGAAATATTTAATGTTAACGCTGAATTACAGTTACTTGAATTTCAAACAATATTCAATTTAAAGGGAGGTCATTTAAGATTATCCATATTTCATTTTCTTATAGACGGAAAATCTGCGATAAATGGGTCAAATTTGTATGTTTTTTTCTATTATTTCAAACCAATTTTAAGAATTTTATATCTTTAAGCGATCTTTGACTCATGTTATGTGTTTTATCAGTACATTTCATGTTTTCATATAAAGGGAGGGTAACTCTCAAAGATGTAACAATTTAAACAAAAAATAAATGTTTTACAAACTATGGGTCAAAACAATATCTATTCTAAAATATATTTAAAATAAGAAAATTAGTTAAGATACAAAAGTTGATACTTAGAAATTTTGTTCAGTGTATACCCAGTATAAAAGTATCAAGATAAGCAAAGTGTACTGTTTTGATATTTTTGCTTGTTCTTTATTAAAAAGTTACAACAAGGAAATAGTCTATACGATATTCTTTACAAACTTACAAACCAATAGAAAATGAAAACATTATTTTATCTGTTGTCGCCGAGCATTAATGAAGTCGCAGGGTATCGGTGCTGTCCCCGAGCATTACTGGAGTCGCCGAGTATCGGTGCTGTCGCCGAGCATTAATGAAGTCGCCGAGTATCGGTGCTGTCGCTGAGCATTACTGGAGTTGCAGAGCATCGCCTCTGTAGAGCATTACTTAAGTCACCGAACATCGCTACTGTTACTGGAATTACTGAAGTCGCCGAGCACTGTCGCCGAGCATTACTGAAGTCGCCAAGCAGCAGAGTATCACAACTGTCTTAGAGCTGCTATTGAACATCATTACTACAGTTGCCGAGCATAATTACTGCTGTCTCAGAACACGCACCGCCGAGCATTGCTGATGTCGACCAACCGTTGATTTTTCCTGCGCGTTACTGCCGTTCCAGAGCATTGCAGCTGTTTATTAGCTTTTATCGCACAACATAGTAGTAAATCGGCGAAATAAAAAGCACGTTTCAAAATTAGACCAACATTTAAGCTATATATATATATGTATATCTCTCGTAATTAATTAAAACATAATAAATATATCAACTTTCTTTCATTTTGTGAGCTTAGAATACTTTCATCTGCTCGTATTTTTTTGCAGTGCCGAGTTTTTCAAGTGCGTTAAACTCGTTAAACTCTTCACACGATTGATGTAGAGATATACAGTAATCTCTGATTGCAAAAAGCGTGCTCCTAATATTGCATCAAACTGTACTTGTCATTCAAGTCGTGTTTTATAGCGTGGGTTGTGTGTATCTGAATAACATAGATCTGAATTGTGAGCACCCACGTGCATCTGCCTCAGATTCTATCAGCCGATTCGTAAAAGTGTTTCAAAGGGGCACACGTCAGTTTTTATTCTTAAACAATCTTGCAGCATTATGCTATAGTTTTGTACCAAATTCAAATATGTGCATAGCATACTAAATTGTTTCTCAAATAGTTCAAAACAAATTATGTTGGCAAAGTAGTAATTGTTGAGCACAATTCACCATTGATTTCATAAAAAAACACAAATAAATGTCTATTTTAAACGCTGGAACAAAAAAAAAACATGCCGAGGGTCCCTTTTAAGAGGAACTTGGTATCAATCAAGCTGAAGTTACCCGCTCTTAATTTGTAAGATTGGTTAGGGCCAATACTGTAACAAGAAGCCTCGTAGTCATGATGCTCTGGGTTTGAGTCGGTTAGGTTTCGTACCCTTCACTGCTACCGTAGCCGAAGTGGTTCAGCTTTGAAGGAGACAACATCGCAGTTTGGAAATTTTACATTGTTTTATGCTTTCACTCGATCTATGCTTCTTTCTGTCCTATCATTTGGCCCCGAGTGGTTCCCGGGGACCCCCGTTTGGTCACGGGGCAAAGAATAGGGCCACGGCAGATCCCTTTGGAGGGGTAGGCAGAGGGGTAGAATCCCCCCAAATTCATGTTCATTTTATCATTTTTTGTTCATGTTCATTAAAGGTCTTCATCATGATCCCTGCATTGTTTCAGGTGCTATCTCGCTCGCATCAAAAGAGCAATGGCAGAAAAACAATAACGTGGCTCAAGCGTAAATGGAGTTTCTACGATAAAATTTGCAGCAACTCTGCAGTTCAGGGTGAGAAGGTTCTAGGCCCATTTTCCATATTTTATCTCGATGTACATGGAAGATGAGCCTGGCATGTTCATGCCTGTTAGGCGCCATATAACCTTTTCACGTGTTGGTGCGCCTTAAAACCCCAATTCAATTCTGTCCTATCATTTCATTTGTTTTCTTCTTTTCTACCACCGCATGAAAGAGAATGGTTAAATGTTAACTATGTATGGGCCAGCTGTGTTTAATATGGTCGCAAAACACATGAATGCATGAAGTCAGCTTTCCACTCTGAATTCCCTCTTTCAGAACACACATACATTCACTTAGACTTTTATGTAGGGGCATTGTTATCATTGTGAACATATGCTTTTTATGTAGGGACATTGTTATCATTGTGAACATATGCTATTCACGTATAAATGCAATTTGATCGAAAACAGAACTCCTGTGTTTATGCAATTACAGCGATTTAATTAAGTGGCTGACGATACGCCGCCTTATATCAGGTGATGTCGCTTTGCGACTGCTGTTATGATACGAGATCTTTTAATAACTGTCGGTACATCTACGTTATAACTGTCGGTACATCTACGTTATAACTGTCGGTACATCTACGTTATAACTACCGGTACATCTGCGTTATAACTGTCGGTACATCTTCGTTATAACTGACGGTACATCTACGTTGTAACTGTCGGTTATAACTGTCGGTACATCTACGTTATAACTGTCGGTACATCTACGTTATAACTACCGGTACACCTACGTTGTAACTGTCGGTTATAACTGTCGGTACATCTACGTTATAACTGTCGGTACATCTACGTTATAACTACCGGTACACCTACGTTGTAACTGCCGGTACATCTACGTTATATATAACTGTCGGTACATCTACGTTATAACTGACGGTACTTCTACGTTGTAACTGTCGGTACATCTACGTTGTAACTGTCGATACATCTACGTTGTAAATGTCCGTATATCTACGTTGTAACTGTCGGTATATCTACGTACATCTACGTGATAACTGTCTGTATATCTAACTGTAGGTACATCTTAAAAGACCACAATGTATAATGGGATCCCCCAGTAGATGCAACTCAAAAATCATAAGTATGCGGAATCGGTAGTTGCTGACCATGGTCCCACGCGTTATCGCCCTCTAAAGTCATCATAATTGTCGCATCGTTTTAACTGACCGTAATCAAAATGATCAGCATCGCTCTAAAGTCCCTATTCCGCCAGTAACAGGTAAATATTACAATAGATGTGCAAGGATTATAAACCTACTGACGACGAGGGTATGTATAACTTACATAGTTTGAGAATCCAAACACTCTAGGCACAATATAAATGGCTTTAACCTGCCAGGCCAAACCCCAAAACTGGAGCATCGAAGTACTGCTACTAACTCATAATTCATTTGACGCATATTCAATCACGGGTATCTGTGAACACAAACCTATACTTTTAATCGGCACAAATGCATTATTATATGACCTGAACACCTGGACAAAGTTGTGATAAACAGTTGTATTGTGTAATTTTGCCGTTATTTAGCGGGTTAGTTTTAAAGTTTCAATATTGTTTCATCAAACCTAGTCAGTACAAGAAAGCATCATATTCGCCTGAAACAAAATGTTGTAGAATGAAAACGTTCACTTTTATAAAGAATGAGTTATCATCAATGACATTTTTACGCAATTTTAGTTATTTGGATTGCGCTCACATGCCCTGTCCAGTTATAGGACTGTCCCGAGATTCCTCTGTTTATTGAGAATCTCTATAATTCATCCATGTAAATAACTGACCCCAGAGCAATAAAATACCCATTTTCGCACAGCAGGGCATCAATTATCTGACAGCAGATAGCCACATTAAAAAAATTAGAAATAAGTTGGTGTAACAAAATGCTATCTGCAAATAGAGATAAGGCAGTGAGATATACTTCTAACATTTAATTCTGCATGGACAAAGTTTAAGTTCATTAGCTGGCATGTTAGGTGATTTATTGCCATTTTATTGACCTCATGCTGGGTATGCCGACACCAAGCTGATTACCATGTAACTTGTAGTAACTACTACATGTTTTCGGGACAGTCCTATAACTGTGTCTGGAAAATATTATATTCACCCGAACCGTTAGCTTTCCAGGAAAGTCATGAGCGCGTGCCACCTTTCAGGAATTCGAATACTGAACAGTTGTCATATATACTTCAAAGTGTTTGCTCTTTATATTTAAAAAATATATATTTAAACTTAATTTTGTTTAGGAATTTTCTTGTTTTCCCCTCACTAGTCGACAATAGGTTTAATATTATCAATAATTAGTAATAATTATGCAAACATAATTCGCTGTGAAATATTCAAATTGGTATTAATAACGATTTACGAATATGCAAGTTGCGTAAAAAGCTGCGAGTTTAAAAAATAATCAAGATGGCCGTGCCTTTAAGTAAAACTATTTAGACTATTTCGAAGTGCAGGGCTCAGATTTAAGCGGTTTTACTGGCATTTTGCCAGTATTTTTTTCAAAATGCCAGTAAACGTTTGAAGCACTGGCAATATTATAGTTTAAAATATTGCTAGAAAGTAAAACTATTTAGTCATAATATAGTTTATAGGCATAAATGACCAGTCAAAATGATAAGTAAAAGAGCTGTTGTTTATTTGTAACACCAACGACGTTGAAGACGAGTACCATTTTATTTTGACATTTACTACTTACTCTAACATTAGAAACAAATACATTTCTAAATATTACACAACTAGACCAAGCATGTTTAAATTTGTGGAATTGTTGCAGTCATTAAACAAAAAGATTATTCTTAGTTTAAGTAAATTAATTTCCGATGCACTTGTATTAAGGCTATCTACATCCATATTAACAGACTAAAAAAACACTAGATATCTTATTTTTAAGAACATCCTCGTTTATCATTGACATACCATAACATCTATCTATCTATCTATCTATCTATCTATCTATCTATCTATCTATCTATCTATCTATATATCTATCTATCTATCTATATATCTATCTATCTATCTATCTATCTATCTATCTATCTATCTATCTATCTATCTATCTATCTATCTATCTATCTATCTATCTATCTATCTATCTATCTATCTATCTTTTATCTATATTTCTTTCTTTCTTTCTTTATTGTTTACTAGAGTGAGCTATAATATGCCAGTTCATGTTTTATCAACTGGCAAAAAAAACGCAGTTGAAAAAAAAAGCTAAATTCGAGCCCTGAAGTGTGACACATTCTACCACCGACGGGGCGACGTATTTTTTGTAGATACCCTGTTGGATACGACATACTTATATAGAATACATCTTATGATATGCTCATCTATAATACAATATTAATCTTCATGATTGAGTTCTAATTTATGAACGGTGAATGTTTGTCACGGCTAATCGCCTGCCGATTTTACCAACACCCGCCGATTTGGAAAGAAAAAAAAGAAAACAATGTGTTCTTTAAATCCTAGGCTATCAAAATCAGGTGTCGTGTGCTCTGATCATTAGGTTTACTGGTATATATTTCCACTTAATTGAAATTTTAAACTGCGATATCGGTGTTAAGATAAAATCAAATAAAACGATGAAATCCCATTAAACGGGTGGAGGGATGTTTAATGGCGCGTGCGTTGAGATTTATTATTCAAAATTTAATTGGTGGATATTAGATTTAGATGAGGACAGATTGAGATAAGATTATTACAATACCGGAGATATGTCGTAATGGCTCAAAACTATTTGACATCGAATAAAACGAGTTGATTGAGTTGAATAGGGTCTTACGGCGCACCAATATAAAAAGGTCATAACAATAATTATTATTACGCTGACAGAAATAAATCCACGGAGTAGTAGACATCAGTCCGGATTTCATCCAACACAGCGACAGCCGTACAAGGGGCACACGACGTATATGTCAACTAGCAGCTGCACATGATATATAAGTTCTCCTTCTACCCTCGAACCATTAGAGATTGGAACATGCTGCCAACTATGATCACAGACTCACTGACGATAGAAGAGTTCCGAGCCAGGCTTACCACACTGCCGGCTCCCCTCTTCTCCACCTACTAGATTCTTCCTGCCTTGTAAACAATTGTATTGTATATAGCGACGACGGAAGTCGACTGTTTTTACCGGCATAGTTTTACACAATAACATTCTTAAAAGAATCAGTCCTTAATTGGAAGAAGAAGAAGAAGAAATCCCAGGCACACCCTCTATTTGTAGCGCCATACTAATATGCAAAATGGGCCTCCCACCTCGGGAACTGTAGAGCTGCTGCGCACGACTGCAAACGGTTGCTGCAAGTTCTGTTGTAGACTCTCCATTTTCACTGGAGCCATGATCATTCCTTTCTGGCACCACTCAAGTGGGACCGGGTACTGGGTACACCACATGGAGAATACCTTTAATGAATGAGCTTGACACAAATTGACGCAAATGAACATAAATAACCTTACCCCTACCCGCCCATCCTCGGACCTGGCATACCCTTTTTCGGAAAATGTTTTACGAAAACATGACACCGTAGACGTCAGTTTAATAAAGAAAGACGACCCAGTAGTGTTAATTGAACAGAGTTCATGAGGAAGTAAAATTCATCTTCAGTCCCGGTTTTACGTAACGGACATAATATATGTGGTTGTATATCGTAACGGACATAATATATGTGGTTGTATATCGTAACGGACATAATATATGTGGTTGTATATTGCTGGAAAATGGCATCGAGTAGAATAAACAAATGTATTATAAAAGAGTCATTTACCTACACAATATATGGGACCCAACGTAAAATAAAAAGGGCATTACGAAAGAGTAAAGGAACATCAAACAAATATATAGCAGGCTGCATGATATACTAAGACGGATTTTAACTTAACAAAAAAAAGATCGTATTAACATTGGGTGGCATCAATGCAACAGTGTAACTGTTCTCCATATTAAAAAGATATAAATAAGTTTGTAGCCACTTAACCATCCGAATACAACATGGCCCCGACCTGAATAACGATTATACAATAGTCTAGAGTGTGCATTTTTGTGGCTTACGTTTTATATTAAGCAACTGCACACCTGGAGGTGTAATCAGTAGGTGGTGAAAGAAACAACAATTTTTACGTGATTAGAATTTGATTATGCAAAAAGGTTACATAACACACGATACTTAAACAGGACTTGTTACATCCGAGTATCAAGTTTTTTTGATTACTTATTTTCAATTGTATTATATGAATCTGTCAAAAAATATATTGATGACTTGTGTCATACTGACGTCATTTCGTGTGTTTTTCAAATTCATCACTGATATTCGGCAGGTGCCCTCCTGGTTTTTCAGGACTTCATCCGCGGTGCGGTAATTCGGTGTGCATATAATCCTAATACATTTAGGGATTCACGAACCTTTGGGGACCCTTTTAAAATACATAGAAATATAAAACACACATTTGAGGAAAGTTTGGTGCTTTTGTCCGGCGTGTCTAGATTGGGTCCTAAAACCTGGGTTTTGGTCCTTAGCTATATATATGCAAGTCACCTGACCGGACTACTTTTCCCCCCATAATTCCAAGCGCCAAACACGAGAGATGATACTAGTATCGATGGAGGGCGAGTACGTTTTTTGTCATAATTGTACATTCCATTTAAAAAATATGAAAAAGAAATGACACTGGGGTACTAGTAAGAGCCGTTAGTGTACGTTGTCCACAAACAGTCCGGTACGGGCACCTAATTCGTGATCCCTGGATCAGTGTACGTTGTCCACAAACGGTGCCACCTAACTCGTGATCCCTGGATCAGTGTACGTTGTCCACAAACAGTCCGGTACGGGCACCTAACTTGTGATACATGGATCAGTGTACGTTGTCCACAAACAGTCCGGTACGGGCACCTAACTCGTTATCCCTGGGTCAGTGTACGTTGTCCACAAACAGTCCGGTACGGGCACCTAACTCCTGATCCTTGGATCCGACAACGCCAGTTGCGACTAACCTTTGGGATCATAACGGTAGCTAATCTTATGTTTATTGAGTTCGACACTTTTGCCCGATTAGAGTTGTTACCTATGGGGCTGCTTCGGAGCCATTTCCTAAATAATCCGTCTCGTGGGCAACATATGCTTTCAGTTATTTCATGATCTAGATTATGTATACAAAGAAAAAACAAAACAAAACAACGAAATAAAAACAAAACAGCATGATTAATGTCTTCAAATTCCGACGTTTGTTTACCCAAGTTTTTGTGCCATGTTTATAAGAAGTCGTTGACAGAATCGCACAATATTGTGAAAATGCGATTTTCAGCTATGAAAATATAGTCAAACATAGTTTGAAGAAAGAAAAGCACCTCTCCAATATGTTTCAGGAAAAGTTAACCTCAAACAGTTTGTTTAGAAACGGGGCGTCCGTGGCCGAGTGGTTAGAGTCTCTGACTTGCAATCACTTGCCCCTCACCGCTGTAGGTTCGATCCCTCAGGGGCCTAGGAATCTTTATGTGGGGAAGCTATCCAGCTGGCTTGCGGAACGTCGGTGGTTCTACCCAGGTGCCCGCCCGTGCACGTAAAATGCCCGGAGGGGCACCTGGGGTCTTCCTCCACCAGTGGAAGCTGGAAAGTCGCCATATGACCTTAGCTGTTGGTGCGACTATAAAATCCAATTCAATTCAATTGTTTAGCAACTTATTGGCGTCTCTGCTTAAAGAAACTAACCCGCCAAATGATGGAAAAAATACAATACGAAACCGTTGATCAAAACTCTAGCCAGTGTTCAGGTCATATAATAATGTATAATAACGTATATGTGTCGATTAAAAGTAAAGGTTTATTTACGGGTTCTTAAAATACCCGTAATTGAATATGCGTTGGTAACTCTTAATTCGACGCTCTGGTTTATATTGCGTATATGGATTCCCAAAATAGGTAAATACGTATATATATATCTCGTTGTCAATTTAGGTTTAGAAACGATGAACATATGTTGTAAAATGTGGCTGATGTTGGCGGGATAACTACTTTTATATTCGTAAAAGCAGTTTTGTATATAGTAACTAAAGGCATGTGCTAAAATGCGGAGTGGAGTGGAGTTGTGGAATGGAGTGGTGGAGTGGAGTAGTGAAGTTGAGTAATATAAACTCCAAAATTTGGAGTGGATTCCGAAATATTAAATCAATTAAATAATGCATGCATTGACTTCAAAACACAACAAATATGATGTATACAGTGTCAAAAATGGTTAAGTGAAAAATTTACTGTATCTGTTGTGTTTCTTGGTTATATCCCTGCTATACATATATACATTTCATGGATGACTTCATAGTATATATCTTTCATTCAGCAAAATTTCAAAAGGTCATAAAACCCATGAGGATACAAAACATAGATACAAGGTTGACAGCAGGTACATGCACTTATGCAATAGTACTATGGTTTCAACATCAACACGATATATAATTATAAAGCTTTTGAAAGTAACAATTCAAGAAATATTTTTAATCATGTATGTTATTGTTAATACATTTTAAACAGTTTTTAATCGTATAATATATGCGAAGAAGATGACAGTCATTTAAATCCTAAATAACTTTATTTCACGTTTTATAGAAAACATCAAATACACTTTAATAACATTTGAACTCTTTGTTAAAAACAGAAAACAAAAAAATTTGAAGTTAACTGGTCTTAATATTAAAAAGTACGTTTCATATATTTTAATAATAAAATGTGTTTTGTACACTAATTACTATTATCTAATACATTTAGCCTTCTTATCTCAAAGGCTTTAAAAACAAAGACATTCAGATTTTTTATAATTTTATGATTTTCACTATTTATAAGTTTCAAAAATTTGAGCATACTTCGTCTTTTCCAATAATACTTCTTTATATTATGTATGTTTCTCTTAACTCATTATATAATGAACATTCAATATCAATGCACATGTGATACATTTACGTTCTTTTATTGGTATGCTATTCGGCTAATGCCATCTTCCAGCTTATTTGTAAGTTATGAGATGAGAGCCTTAGTCTTGATAATGCATTTCTATACTTTGGAAGCGTCTCCGTGACCGAATGGTTAACGACGTTGCGTTGTAATCCTTCGCCTCTCACGGCTGCAGGTTCGAATCCCACTGGGAGCTCGACTTGTAAGTGAGGAAGTGTCGATTCTTACGGACGGCGGGAGGTGTACAGTACTGGTTCTACCCAGGAAAAGTGGGTGGTCTGCCTCCACCACAAAAAATCGACCGTCATATATAACCTTACATGTGTTGAAAATGACGTAAAACACCATACAAACAAACAAACAAATATTTAAAACATATAAGTAAAGTTTCATAACATAGTTATCTATTATTAATGTGTACAATAGATCTGCTCATACAAAATGCACGCATTCGTAGTGGCAGGTGGAGCCAATTGTGCATGCAGCCGGTGTACCTCGATAGAAAATAGCTATTGCGCAGTCTGAATCTAGACTGATGATATTTATTTTTCTTGCACGTATTTATCATTACCAACTCCCAAGGTACGTTAGTGTTGGTACTATAACAACGGGGAAATAATATAAACAATGTAAATTTAAGAATTGATTCGCACATTTTCGGAGTTTATGCGGTTTTGAACAATGGTATTGAATGTCAAATTTACCGAAACGCACTAACCGGCGTTCAAAACCGCATAAACACCGGCAATTTGCAAATCAATTATCACAACATAATATACAAACATTTTAATTTAAATATAATGCGGCAATGTCTTGTAAAAATAATGATCCTGGTTAAATGTATTGTTTGGGGCGCTTGTTTCAGCCAAAGGGTTTTTGGTCTTTTAAAGATAAAATTAATTTACTACCTAAATAGTGGTAAATAAAAATATCTTACTTTTCAAAATCGGTTGAGAAATAAAAATTTCATGCGCGATATTGGTTTTTGATGGGGCATTTTCAATGCAAAATTCTGCTGGATGAAAAATTATTTTTTTTTAGAAATATTATCCAAAAATGGTTTTAAATTGTTGGATATTAGTAAATTAAGACACCCTGAAAGTTTTATAGCAAAATATGAAAGCTAACTGAAGTTATTTGAAATTTCTTAATTTTCTGCTGTTCCACCAACAAGGTATTTACATATGAAAAGCCCCATCAAAAAATCATTTTGGCTGTAAAATATTTATTTCTTAATCGATTTTTAAAATTAAAGTAGTTTTATTTACCACTAATAATTCCAGTTCTAACGATATATAACTGATGTGCGTATTATTAAAATTGCTCAAGTTACTGCAGATACAGAAACAAGCGCCCCAAACAATAGTTAGACGACATGACATAATTACAAACACTCCTTTTAGTTCAAGGTATATGACTAGTAAACACCTGGATTTTCACTACCTCATATAGGCTTATCTAGGACTAAACTATAAACACGCTTGGTGTATCTAATCTACTCTAGTTGTGAGATCCTGAGTCAAGACTTCAACATTGATGCCATCGTCGCCACTAGAACATTAGCATCAGTCATATGACACACTTGTTTTATTCCAAAACTGCAAGACAATAAACATCAGCCACTAAAGTGAGGGTGTTTGGAGAGTGTATTTGTAATTTCAGTGGGGATTCCTGCAGGTCACCAGTTTGCCTGAATCTGCATCAGAATGCTGTGATATTATTTTGTATCAGCATTGTTCAGGAATGTACAGATAGAGTTACATGATACATAAACCAGACCATAATACACTTCATTTAATTACTTTGAGACGTGGCATATTCTTGTTTCGTTTAAACAGCTGTTGTTTGCTTCGTGTCGTCATGAGTAAACAAGTCCTGATAACTTGGGACATTAAAGCTATTTGAAGGTAATATGACCCTAGCATACATTTTCTAAAATCACCAACAGATTTGTGCTTGATTCAAACAAATTGACAATTGACTGGCACCAACAAATTATAATTAGAAGTTATGTACATCGCCTCAATAAATCTATATAGGAAAATCAACTGAGAAGGTATCAGAAATTAATTTGAAGTTAGCCTGTAGATTTAGAGATGTATCTAAATGTATGACCAGCTCACCAATTCGTGTTTTATGCGGATTTTGGAGTCTATTACTATCCATTCCGCTCCACAACTCCACAACTCCACATTTCCACTCCACTATTCCACTTTTGGAGTCAATGTTACCGTTTTGGCGTCGACTACTCTCCACTCCACAACTCCACTCCACTCCACTCCGCTCCACTCAGCGTTTTAGCACATGCCGTAACTAAACGCTGTTCACGTTAATTTATAAGTTAACTGTGATGATTAAAGGGACTGGTGACGACCTAATAAATGTACGAGTATCAATCCAAATTTATACGCAGAAAACCACCATTGAAAAAAACAGGCATATGCACTGAACTAGTCCTCATGAACAGCCCGATTTAATTATTTAGTCTGGAGAACTGACTCTGTCTGTTATATTATGTATGTAAAATCATATGATGCTTTGAGGCTCTGTTGTATTATTGTTTTGTGATCGAAGTTCACATTTTTTAAATAGTATGTACACCCACATTAGGTCTGTGGTACAACTGATAGCAATATAAACCCAATATGACTTAATATTAATGATTTAGCAACAAAACCAGCCGAGTCGTCGAGATTTCCAGACCAAACGATTTTTTATAAAAAAAAAATTAACCGACATGCGGTTCAATTCAATGAAAGCGCACAACAGTGTGAATGGTTTGTTTTTGGAATGAATTACTCTTTCAGATCGCATCATTAGTTCCTTTAAATGGCATAGTTCATTCCATGCAAAATGTCTTACAATCGCGAAATGAGACGCATACCATATTATTAGGTCAGTGGCCTCATGATATTTAATGTCACCTTCTATTTTGATAATATAAAATGTAGATGCTTCGTACCACCCTCGAACACTGCCATGTTTATATTCAAGTTTGCGCGTAAATCATTGTAGAGGGGTGAACCCTAATCTGACCACCGTCATCATTCTTCTCCTGCTTGTCGTCATCATTAACGGGTTAATTATCCGTTTTGTATGGAACGCCATGAATATCATAGTTTTGCTCTTCTTAATTTATAATGGTAAACCGCATTCTTGTAGTTGGTGGTGACTAAACCATATCATTTCATGTTAAAGAAACTAAACCGCCAACACAACGGAAAAAATACATTACAAAACCGATTATCAAAACTCTATCCAAGGTCATTTATAATGTAGATGTGCCGATTAAGTATACGTTTATTAACGGGTTCTTCAAATACCCGTGATTGAATAAGCGTTAAATGAATTATGAGTTGGTAACTTAAATTCGACGCTCCAGTTTTGGGGTTTGGTCTGGCTGGTTGAAGCCGTTTATATTGTGTCTTTAGAGTTTGGCTCAAACCAAAATTATGTAAGTTATATATATATATATATATATATATACCTCGTCGTCAGTAGAATTATAGAAACGGTGGACATATGTTGTTAAATTTTGCTGTTGTTGGCGGGATAGCTACTTAGGGACATTATCCATAACGTTTAGCCTGTTTTGATGGAATGTAATAGCCGTCCAAAAAAAATATAAAAAAAATAATACAAATCAGGCAGTTATTTACTTATGCCCAGTATATGCTTTACTTCCGGACAGTGTCCCTTTACTTACGGACGGTGTCTCTTTAGGGATTTTAAAGTCGGCAGTTATGGAATACAACAATCTCCCAAACCACAGACCTAATAATTATTATGTGTCTGTATCCAAACTGACCATTTTCTTGTCCTAATGTTCCGCATTTGTTACCATAAAAACGTCTAGTTATTATATACTCCAACATTTCATCTTTAATTTTTGCAGTTGCTTCCCCGTATAATTTTTTTCTTTTTGTTCAACAATTGCCTGATTCGGCAAAGGTTACATGCCAGAAAACATGCCAATACCTGCAAATCCGTCAACAGCATTCTTTTATATAATCATTTTAGTAGAATATAAGCATATATAGGTAGGTCGTTCATGTTTTAGCGTACAGTTCCTTGACTATGTATATTATAATTTATTAATTAGAACATCATACACGCATTTCATCTTATTTACGATTACGTTGTCATATTATAAATGTACGTGACTGCGTTAGAAAATGAGTTGAATGTTAATGTAATGTTAAATGTTCAGAGAATCCGATTCTCTGAACATTAACATTAAATTCATTTGCTAACGTGTAGTTTTCACACTTTATTTTGTATTGATTTTAGAGGGCCTTATTGTAGATTGGTTTTTATTTGTGCTAAATGAATTACCGACTGTTCATAAGATACACTCAAGTGATATGAAAACGCAACACGGGAATTTCCGCTATATATTGTATATACTGCCACCTGATACTGCACACTTAATTGCACATAATATTCCAAAGAAATCCCATGATGTTTTTTAAAAAGAAAGTTGCAGTTAACTAGAGAAAGGACACAACTGTGATGTTGTAGACGTTTTAATCACACTACACTTTGTAACAAGAACTTCATAAATGTTGAAGTAGCTCTTTGAAAAATTGAGCTAGTTCAGTACTGTATTTAAGGTAAATAGTTTGCAAAATGTTGCATCCTAAGTTTGCTCACATGATTGAGCCAAACGCGTACTCTGTGAATAATGAAACATTGAAGGAATACTATTTGCTGTATTATTTGTTGTTTTAGTATTTTTTCCAAAAGGAAAGGTCTTACGTAGCCATGTACCATTCGATTAAAAGCAGCATATTGTACATACAATATATAGCGGAAATTCCCGTGTTGCGTTTTCATATCACTTGAGTGTATGTACTAGCTTACTGACTTTGAAATGTGTGAAAGGGTGGTCCTCTATTTGTAAGAACATGTTCAACCGTCGACTTCTCATGATCGGTATCGTTTTCTCTTTTACATGACCGAGTCGCAAAAAAAATTCACCCCGATGTGTTTTGACATATCAATTCACGCAAGTGGACGTCGTCTGCAATCAAGTGACACTTGAGCAACTTGAGCGAAGATACGGTTATGAAGCGATGTTGCTTTTAATCATAAATCAGGGTGAAGTTGACGAAGTGCGAAAATGTGTTCGAAAACTCGAATCCGATAAAATATGGCCTTTTTTTTCTTTCTTTTTTATGCGATTTATGTTCTCACGAAGAATGCGATGTCGTGACACATTGTATACCTGAAGCTAATGTCAGCAAAAATAAATCGAGCAGCCTGAATCTGGGGTTCGAGCCTTACCGACCCAACTTGATTTCTTCGGCGCGTTCGTAGAAAAAAAAAAGTACTACTGCTTATAGTCGTATGACGATGCAACCGGGCGGTCCCATGTATCAGAGTCAAGGTCCTCTGAGCACGTAAAAAAACAACTCCCTCTCTCTCTCTCTCAGAGACTTAGCTAATGTGTTGTCAGCTGCGCCGTTCATCCGTGCAGCCTGCGGCAGCTCGATCGATTAATCAATTGGGTAGACTCGACAGTAAGGCGTGGCTATGGCTGTAATTTAGTACGAGTACATTTCTGGTTGTGTTTATTTTTGTAATATATATATGCAGTTTGGTTTGAGTTAACGTTGCGGTCGTTTATATAAGTCAACTTATAATAAAATACAGAAACCATAAATAGTATATATTCTTTCTGTTTCAACAATTCGCTTCTTTTGGGTAACTTATTTTCAAAAAGTTCAACTTCTTCCGTCATCATTTTGGGAGAGAACATGGCTCCTGGGGTAACCTACTCATATTACTATCGAATTGATTTCTCGGTTTATTTTATAAAATACAAAAATATTCATTAAAGGGGTTACATCAGGCTTTTCCCATCAATCAAAGTATGGTGTTATGACCGTATTGTTGACTGCTGAAAGTTGAATTCTCCATAGATTATGAATGAATTAGAACGTAAAAATGCTAGAATTAAGCCTGGTGCGTAACCTAGGATAGCACATATTACTGTGCAAAATAATGTTCCTTGTAAATATGGGGTCATTTCAAGTCCCTTTCATTATGTTTAGGCCCTTTAGAAAGAAAATATCATTATTTGTAAAGTTTGAGCCGAACTCATAGATCCTCACGAAAAGCCTGATTTACCACCTTGAAATAAAATATTCCATTAGAAATATCAAATTAACACTCATGATATGTAAACTTGACACGTTTTCTCTCTCAAGTGTGTACTACAAACATTAAGCACAGACATTTGTTATTATTATTTTTTATTATTTATTTGTTATTAGGTCTGTGCGTTATTAGGTCTGTGCATTAAGTCAGTTTTCCATTCGGTTGTACAAATACCCCATTGTTCTGCAAGACATATCTGAGCATAAAGTAGGGCAATGTTTAAGGCCTTCTTTCGTAAAATAAAAAAAAAACACAATCATTTAATTCTGTAGCAAACATATCTCAAAATTGTTTTCTTATCTACTTATACAAGCGTTGACTGATCAGAAAAGAAATATGAGTTTGGCCGCCCTAATGTATTTTCCACATGTTGTTTTGCTCACAATTCTGGAAAACGAAACGGTATAAGTGCGGAGACTCTATCGTTAACTGTATGACCACCAATTGATATAAACTTCACTGGGCCATAGAGAAGCACGTGTTCCCCCACCTCCCTGTAATACCCATTGTTGTTGAAAAAACTCGCTTGAAAATATCGGATTTTTCATTAATTCGTTCGTAGGTTTTTACGAACATTTTGAGAGCGCATTTGTTTACTTAATATTAATTATCACGTGCTTTATACAAATTGGTTAACGACTCGTTCCTATTAGGTCACACTCAGAGGGTAGTTATGTTTCAAAGAGATCCTTCATTGTGACATTCGATCGACTCGAAAGTTTCCTCCTAATTATCTGTTTGACCCGTACCCACCAACCCCGATTCCATTATAAATGCCTGCGTTTTGACAAGGTTGTTAACAGTTATCAATCTAAACTGCGACGCCGAGTTACTCGACTGCATGCATCTTTCACAGGTTACAGAATTTAACTACTTTCACCAGTTCAGAAATTGGCGAAGAAGTTCCATCGGAGTGTTGTATTAGATGTAAAGTGTGATAACATTCCCTTTACGGTCAAAGCCATGCTATGTCAATAGAGCACATATGCGACTGAAGGATGCAGTCCGATGACGCGGCACCTTCGGCCATTCAAACGGGTCGAGCTTGCAGGATTTAAATTACGCACCAGGTACGGAATTGTCATTGCCTCTAGTTTACCTTTATAGCTGTTTATGGTGATTGTGTGTTTCTATTTTCAGTATGCGGCAGTGTTACAGCATACTAACAGTATTGACGACGTTGCGATACGTCATAATAGTCAGGGCTCAGGTACGTCATAGTAGTCAGGGCTCAGGTACGTCATAATAGTCAGGGCTCATGTACGTCATGATAGTCAGGGCTCATGTACGTCATAATAATCAGGGCTCAGGTACGTCATAAGTAGTCATGGCTCAGGTACGTCATAGTAGTCAGGGCTCAGGTACGTCATAGTAGTCAGAGCTCAGGTACTTCATAGTAGCCAGGGCTCATGTACGTCATGATAGTCAGGGCTCATGTACGTCATAATAATCAGGGCTCAGGTACGTCATAGTAGTCAGAGCTCAGGTACGTCATAGTAGTCAGGGCTCAGGTACGTCATAATAGTCAGGGCTCATGTACGTCATAATAGTCAGGGCTCATGTACGTCATAATAATCAGGGCTCAGGTACGTCATAAGTAGTCATGGCTCAGGTACGTCATAGTAGTCAGGGCTCAGGTACGTCATAATAGTCAGGGCTCATGTACGTCATGATAGTCAGGGCTCATGTACGTCATACTAATCAGGGCTCAGGTACGTCATAAGTAGTCATGGCTCAGGTACGTCATAGTAGTCAGGGCTCAGGTACGTCATAATAGTCAGGGCTCATGTACGTCATGATAGTCAGGGCTCAGGAACGTCATAATAATCAGGGCTCAGGTACGTCATAAGTAGTCAGGGCTCAGGTACGTCATATATAATAGTTAGGGCTCAGGTACGTCATAATAGTCAGAGATCAGGTATGCCATAAGTAGTAAGGGATTAGGTTGGTACCATGCTTTTTCTATGCCTGATCCATCCCAAATGGACATGGTTGATGTGTATATGAATAATTGGGAGTGGGTGAGTAGTGACTTACCGAAATGTTGAACCTTTCAGCGCATTAATTCTCATGACCCATCAAAGCGCAGACTAATCTAGGCATGCAATAGAAGAATTATCAACGAGTATTTTAGCACGTCAGTTTTATTTTAGCTTTACACAAAACTATTTCAAGGCCAGAAGACGGATATGATATACTAGAACATGTACTTGGACTATGATAAGTTACTTGACAGGAATATAACAAGTTGTATGCCTGAGTACGTGTGTGCTTGCGTGGGTGTGTGCATGTGTACATGTGTGCGTGCGTGGATGTGAGTGGGCGTGCGTGTTTGTTTGTTTTTGTATGCTTTTAACCTTACTCAATTCCACCTTTCACCAAAATACAAGGCAAATCGCGAATCAAGGGACCATTATAAATTCTCTCGAATTAATCATGTGAAGTGAAACCTGTAAAAAGAGACCATGGAACAGTGGTCTCTTAATACACGTGCTTGGTCTCTTGACAACAGGCACATTTTACAACAGATGGTCAACGTTTCTTAACCTACTGACCATGAGCTATAGAAGAAACTTAAATATTTTGAGAATCCAAACTTTATAGATACATTAAATACGGCTTTATCCAGTCAGGCCAAATTCCTAAACTGGAGCTTCGAATTAGTTTTACGCATATTCAGTCACGGGTATTTAAAGAACCCATGAATAAACCTATATTTTTAATAGGAGCATATAAATTATTATATGACCTGAACACCTGGAAAGAATTTGCCGTTATTTGGCGGGTTCGTTTCGTTAAAACATTGCAGTTGAGAATTAATGCGGTGGTCTCAGGGAAACGTTGTTAAACCAGCTTTTCTACTTGTATCATGAACGTTCCGCGACTCGTACCACCCACAGATCACTTGCTACTTACTGTTCAATACGGTGTTCCGTAAGGGCCATCATACCATCGCGTATTGGCGTTTATAAGTCAATGCATGATGGTACGATGACGATGGCGATAGTACGATGACGATGGTACGATGGCAAATCGCATTACTACCATCGTAACATCGCGTAACGATTTGTAGAAGCGATGGTACAATGGCACGATGGCGATAGTACAATGGCGATAACGCGGTGGACCATCGTACCATCGCTTTCGTACCATCGCACCATAGCCATTGTACCATCGCCATCGTACCATCGTTCCATCGCGCATCGACTTGTAAACGTCGTTACTCGATGGTACGATGGCCCTAACGGTCCGAGTGAGTAACTATACCATAACTTGTTTAACATGCAAATCGTTATTACTCATTATTTGAAAAGTTCACTTGTTTTAGCATATTACTAATTATTGATTATATTGCACCAACACAATATTTATACTTAAACATATGGTAGAATAATGAAGAAAATGTGAGCCACTTTTTTAAATAAGTATATGCAAGCAAATGTTACTGGATTAATGACTCAATCTCATTAAAATCAGACCCTTTATCACCCTACGATACTCTACACTACTCTCCTATAGCGGAGAGTATCAAAGCGAAATTAGGATATGTTTTAATGAGATTGTTAATGACTCAAGGTGTAAATTTAAAGAAACTAAATCGCCTTATAAGTGCAAAATTACACTACAAAACCGTTTATCAAAACTCTATCCAGGTGTTCAGGTCATGTGATAATATATGTACCGATTAAAAGAATAGGTTTATTCTTGGCAGAATACCCGCGATTGAATATGCGTAAAATGAATAATGAGATGGTGGCCCTTAATGCGACGCTCAAATTTTGGGGTTTTGGTCTGGCTGGGTAAAGCCGTTTATACTGAGTCTACAGAGTTTGGATGCTCAAAATATGCAAGTCATTTTATTTACGTCGTCGTCAGAAGGTTTAGACATGGGTTTGCCATGTTTGAGCTCACACGACTAGTAGCCCTGCATTGGTCCCATACGGGGAACCGTGACACTATACTCTTAAAGGGGTTTATGCACTATTTTCAAACAATTTTTACTTTAAAGGGCTCTGAAAAACTGGAAAAAAAGCTGAAAGAATTATCAAAATGCCACGAAAAACAAAGGAGGCATGACCTATTGAAATTTTGCAAAGAAACACAAATGGAGACGGCCATCTTTGAACGATGACGTCATCGCGCCTTTTTACTTTATATGGCATACTGATTAAATTTATTTTAAAGCAATGCAAATCACTGGAAATGAAAAATAAGCATACAGTTTATACCATTTTACCTCTGTATATTTATTTTTGATCAATGTGCAGTGATTTACTTTGCTTTATAATATATTTTGTCAATATGCCATATATAGTAAAAAGGCGGGATGACGTCATCGTTCCAAGATGGACGCCTCCATTTATGTTCTTTGCAAATTTTCTATAGGTCATATCTCATTTATTTTTCATGGCATTTTGATAATTCTTTCAGCTATTTTTAAGGTTGTCAGTGCCTTTTTAAATAAATCATGTTTGAAAATAATGCATCAAACCCTTTAATGCGATTATCTTTCACAATTCAGGGACCAATTACATGTTGTAGAGGGGATATGTCTAGATCGTAGCAACCTAAAGAATTATGCAACAGTGTCTGGTCGGTCAGCTGATTCGGAAAACATCGAAACGTTAGTCCGAGGGTTTCCATAGTGTTCTGGGCTCAAGCCATGACATGACTGATGTTTATTTAGCCCTGTAACCTATTTATAAAGAGTTTGAAATATCTTTTGGAAACGTGACTCGCTCCAAGTCCGTAATACATCATTATCCGTCGCCATTACCATAACATGTTACATTTAAGCGGTTCAAGAGCGGATTTGTCTGAGGGTGTAATCGTATTATAATTACACGGTCGACCGATCGTTTACCGCCCCTTTGATCATTCGTAACCGTTTATTTATATGCAGGTTCATTATGCCATATCCAATACGATTAAACTCTTCAATATTCATTGACTACTGTTAAAATGGGGATTATGTTACAGACTATTTTCAAATGAAGATTTGCATAACGAAATAGAGTTTCTGTAAGGTCACATTCATTATTGTATACCAAACCATTTCTGCGTAAATATAGCCCACCCATGAAAGAGTTCAAATATTTCGCAGATACGTAATATCATCTCTTATTTTATATATGTCTTAATTTGAACATAATAAAAGAACTGAGTACTTCAGTTTTTATTCTCATCATTATAAAATATGCACACTATACCTATGAAATTTAAAATGTGTCGAGTCATCATGCGTTCATTCGTTGCCCCATGTGGTTCCCGGCGGGCAAGAATAAGACCAGTGTCTATGCAGGCAGAGGGGTAAAATGAGTATACTTTGTTATATAATGAGTTAAGAGAAAATATATAAAAAGAATCATTATTGGAAAAAGACCAAGTATGTTTAAATTTCTGGAACTCACAAAATTATAAAACATCTGAGTGTCTTTGTTTTTAAAGCCTTTGAGATAAGAAGGCTAAATGTGTTAGCTAATAGTAATTAGTATTATTTATTATTAAAATATTTGAAACTTACTTTTTAATATTAAAACCAGTTAACTTATAGCTGTTTTTGTTTTGTTTCAAATGTTATATAAGTTGTTGTTTTTATGTTTTCTATAAAAGGTGAAATAAAGTTATTTAGGATTTAAATGACTGTCATCTTCTCCGCATATATTATGCGATTAAAGACTGTTTAAAATGTATTACTAATAACAATACCATGCATGATTGAAAATATTTCTTGAATTGTTACTTTTTAAAGCTTTATAATTATATATCGTGTTGATGTTGAAACACTAGTACTTTCGTATAAGTACACATAACTACTGCATGTACCTGCTGTCAACCTTGCATATATATATGTTTTGTATCCTCATAGATTTTATGACCTTTTGGAATTTTGCTGACTGAAAGATTTATATATATTCGAAAGGGCCGTCACATAATATAGAAGCCTTAAGATAACTCCTTAGTAAAAAGAAATTCACATGCACAGTAAAATGTTCTATCTAGGTTACGCAACAGGAATTTTACGCCCGATTTCGTTCAAAATCTATGATAGAATTAGACTTTCCTTTCGGAAAAAACGACTAAAAATTATAAAACACACCAAATCCCCGCCATAACCATATGCGTTGTGTCCCTGAGCAAGACACTTTATCTGCATTGCTTAGTACTGGTTCTACCCAGGAGTACATTAGAAGCGAATAGCTTACAACAGGTATAGAATATTGTAAGTAAGTCAATACGCGTTTGGCTCAGGCAGGTGAGCAAACGTAGGATGCAATATCTTGCAATCTCTTTACATTTAATACAACTTACTGAAATGGCTCAAGACTTCTACATTTATACATTACAAAGTGAACTGTGATTAAAAAGTCTACAACAGTACCGTTTTGTCCTTTCCGTAACTAGCTGAAAACCTTCTTCTTTTTTTTTTACATTACAAAACATCTTGGAATTTCTCTAAAGTATTACGTGTGCAGTATATATATTATAAAGTGAAAATTTCTGAGATGCTTTTCTTTTTTCCTTTAGTATAGTTTGACTGGTATGACCTTTATCACGAACTGGAGCATTTATTTTAGTCTGATGTACACCCTTTTAGATATAAACAAAACAGTCCGGGTAGCTGCATTTTAAGTGGTACGGTAGGAACACGGCAAAAAACTATTATTTAAAGATATTATTTAATGACCTTTGAACTAAATGTATATAATTATACAATTCGCCCAACACCTCAAGCGTCTTGCAAGAACATTTGATCTTATGTTTTATTCGATCGAATATCACTTGAAAGAAGTTGTGCGTTTTAGCCTACATACAGTTGAATATTATGGTGTAACATGATGGGCCCATACATAATAAAGTCAATAGGTAAATATTTTCTGTAATATGTTACCTAATAAATAATATACTTTGCAACAAAGAGGAATGACACTAATGTCATATCACATCGACACACAATTGTCATCATATTTTAATGGTATCAAATTTATGCTCAACGTTGCATGAAATTAATTCTATATATGGTTAATGTATACTTTAAAATAGACAGCGTTTTCTGTAGTAGCAATTGCATTTGTAAACTGCTTTAACAGAAGAAACTAAGGGACCAGGCAATGTTTATCAGTTCAGACCGGTACAAATAAAAACGCTATATAAAAAAAGACTGTACGTCCCATGGCAAGCAAACTAAAAAAACGTATCGTCCCATGGTTTGTCGCGACAAACATGTCCCATGCCATTTTGCACCTGTCCCAACGTCCAGATAAATATTGTCTGGTCCATAAGCACCCTTTTATGGTGTTATGGTCTAAGATCACTGCTTCAATATTTGTATTGTTGAAAGTTTTGGGGAGAAAATGACTTGTATTAAGCCACTAATATTTCTTCATTTTCCACTGTAAGTCTTTCCATTCAAGCAACCGTACGATACATGTGGGCCTAGGTTTGGATAAATCTAAATTATGACACCCTGGAAGTTTCATCGCTATCTATTACAGCTAACTGAAATTTTATTTATGTATTTATTTAATTTATTTTTATTTATTTATTTATTTATTTATTTATTTATTTATTTATTTATTTATTTATTTATTTAATTTATTTATTTATTTATTTATTTATTTATTTATTTATTTATTTATTTATTTATTTATTTATTTTGACAGCAGAGCAACGAATATATAGTTAGGCCAAAAAAAAGAAGATGTGTTTCCTATTGCATGCTCTAACAAAATAGGGTAGGTCGGTAGGCATTTTTTTTTTTTTTTTTTTTTGGAGCAAGATATTGTGAGATTCTACATGTATTTATCTCATAAACCCCATACAAGTTGATGATACAACTGAAAGTTTCTCTGTGATGTCAGTTTACCTCGATATATTGTGATAAATCATTGTTCAGAACAAATTTTTTTTTTCTTTTTTTTTTCATAAAAACTTTTAGGGTCGGCCCCTTAAAAATAGGGTCGGTTGGGCCACCGGAAACACAGGTATATTTTTTCGGGGGCTTAGAAATATTTTGAATTTCAGTTCAGTTTAATACTGTTATAAAAATATGAACTTTAGAGTGCTGCGCTTCTTTAACGTGTCAGTATATAGTTATGAGTACAATAATAAAAGGTTATAGGTGACACTAATGTTCTGAATTCGATAAAACACGATCTTAAGTAATAAAATATTACTCTTAATCATAAAAGTATATTTCTTTTTTTTATTGCACATTTATGTCGATCTAAATGTATTTGAAATGGAGTTGAATTAGGGTGATATCTAAGTTATTCATGAAAATATTTATTTTATCAATTGATCAGCATAGTGTACGAAAATGCAAATTTAATACACGTAGAGCGGGTTTGAGCACCAGCTGAGCCAGTTTTTCGTGGTATTAAAGAATTAGAATAGAATTAGAAATATTACTGCCATATTGAATACAATATGCTATATTGTAACACTTAAAATGTTCATCTTTTCAAGACGTCAAAACTTAAAGGGAGGTAACCGTAACATTCATTTGATCTAAAATAAAAAAAATAAAACATTTAAAAAAAAATAAAAAATAAAAAAATAAGCAAGCAAGCAAGCAAGCAAGCAAGTACGTAAGCAAGTAAGTAAGAAAGAAAGAAAGAAAGAAAGAAAGAAAAGTAAAGTAAAAAGGCGAGGCGAGGCGAAGCGAAGCGAAGCAAAGCAAAGCAAAGCAAAGCAAAGCAAAGCAAAGAGCAAAGCAAAGCAAAGCAAAGCAAAGCAAAGTAAAGTAAAGTAAAGTAAAGTAAAGAAGCGAAGCGAAGCGAAGCGAAGCGAAGCAACGCAAAGTAAAGTTAAGTAAAGTGAAGAAAGAAGTGAAGTGAAGTGACGTGAAGTGAAGTGAAGTGAAGGTGAAAATAAAAGTAAAGTAAAGTTAAGTAAAGTAAAGTAAAGTAAAATAAAGTAAAGTAAAGTAAAGTAAAGTAAAGTAAGTAAGTAAGTAAAGTAGCTTTTATGTGCGGGCTACTTATATAGTAGTATACCAATTTTAAATATTTTGTTTTGATTTTGATGGCCTTGGCATTGACATATGAATGCCATATGCACATCTTGTCCACCTGTGAGAATCGTACCTCTTAGAAATTTATATGCTGTACCTACCGCTTAGACTCGATCCGTTCGAACAGATTTATTCCGCTTTTTGGCAAGGTTTCTAAAGACATGAGAAACGCATTGCCTACCTGTATAACTTGAATAAACCGTATAACCACACGAATAAAACTCACCAAACGGACTATACAGCGCTCTCCAGCAGTCACAGTGCTTTGTTGGTGTTATATTTTCGAGTGCATTTCGTTAGAGATGGCGAGTTTTGTACGTGGAAGTGCGATTGCAAAGGAATACTATCGAAGTCAAAAACGTGAAATAGCTCTTTTTATGGTGATATCAGAAAAAGAGGCAAATCAATTTTGAGGCAGATGACAATTTTTTTAGGTTATTGGCGTATTTTTAATATACAGGACATGTTCCTTGGCAATTACACTGTCGTACTATGTTAAGTGACGGCCAGTATAAATGACGCGATAATGCGTGTCTGTCGTATTTTATTTTCCGTAAGAATAAATAAAATATGCTTGTAAACGCGATAAATTTAGTAAACGGTTTGGGGCTTCCGATGGATTTGATTTGAAGACTTGTTTCCATAACACTTCGGACATTTTCACCGAAATTGGAACTTCATTGAATGAGTTATTGTCATTCGATATTCAAATATACGCAGTAAAATAGTACATTTTATTGGATTTACACCATTTTTTTCAAAAGCTCTTTTTTATTTATAGGACTGTCCCGAAAATATGTAGTAGTAACTATTCAGCTCAAGTTACATGATAATCTGCTTGGTGTCGGCATACCAAGCATGACGTCAATAAAATTACAATAAATCACCTAACATGCCAGCTAATGAACTAAAACTTTGTCCACGCAGAATTAAATGTTAGAAGTATATATCACTGCCTTATCTTTATTTGCAGATAGCATTTAGTTACACCAATTTATTTCTAATCTTTTTAAATGTGCCTTTCTGCTGTAAGATAATTGATGCCCTGCTGTGCGAAAATGGGTATTTTATTGCTCTGGGGTCAGTTAATTACATGGATGAATTATAGAGATTCTAAATAAACAGAGGGACAGTCCTATGACTGTTTTAGCGAGTTTGACAATGAGCAAACTCGAACCTTGTATCGGCCTTAGGCGACGATAGACCACGATTGCGACGATGGCCAATAGACGACTAGTTCGACAATTGCTAATAGACTGCGATTTCGACAATGGCCAATATACGACGAGTTCGACAATGGCCAATAGACGACGAGTTCGACAATGGACAATTGAATTGAATTGAATGTTGTTTAACGGCTCATCAACACAGTATAGGTTATTTAGAGCCGCCCCAGAGAGAGGGGAAGGATACATAGGAATCCGGGAACCTGCCCTACTCTTATTATCGAATAGATTCCTATGGTTCTTTAACGTGCTCGGAGGATAGACCGATACACGGGACCGCCCGGTTTACGTCCCCATCCGACGGACGAGGCTAAGGTAAAGTGTCTTGCCCAAGAACACACCGACGGAACTCAGTGGCACCACGGAGGATTGAACCCGGGGCCTCCGGTTACAAATCCGCCGCGCTACCGACTGCGCCACGCCAGCCCCTTGACAATGGACAATAGACGACGAGTTCGACAATGGAACATTTGACACATATGATGTTGCTATCCTATCTATCGGTGGTGACTGCTATCCTATCTACTGGTGGTGACCAGAGAGAAAGAGAGAGAGAGAGAGAGAGAGAGAGAGAGTGGGAGACAGACAGCAAGACAGACAGACAGACAGACATACAGACAGACAGGCAGACAGACAGACAGGCAGACAGACAGACAGACAGGCATGCAGGCAGACAGGCAGGCAGACAGACAGACAGACAGACAGACAGACAGACAGACAGACAGACAGACAGACAGACAGACAGACAAGACAAGACAAGACAAGACAAGACAAGACAAGACAAGACAAGACAGACAGACAGACAGACAGACAGACAGAGAGAGAGAGGCCTTCTTATTAAACAGCACACTCTTTTAACCGACTTCCTCAGGTATCATAAAAACAGACTATCAGACATCCCCAGACAACACGAACGAAAATACAAGATTTTGCGAAAAATGCCGAATTGGAATTCGATTAAAATTGTTTACGTAAGACCGAGCCAGACTAATCAATACATACAGTTTACCAAAAAGGAAAACAATGTTGACTTAGCTGTATATATATATATATATAACTCAATATTCCACGCTGATATTTATAGAATTGATTTGAGATTTAGGTAAATACGATAGTAGTTCAGGACGGTGGTTTGGCGTTCTGTTTTCCGTGCAAACTTACACGGAGTCAAACATAACATTTTCTAAAAGTAGACATAGAAGTCGAAGAGTTTTGTTTGCTTGTATGGTGTTTTACGTCATTTTTAACACATGTAAGGTTATATATGGCATTCGATTTTTTGTGGTGGAGGCAGACCACCCACTTCTCCTGGGTAGAACCAGTACTGTATACCTCCCGACATCCGTAAGAATCGACACCTTCTCGCTAACAAGTCGAGCTCCCAGTGGGATTCGAACCCGCAGCGGTGAAAGGCGAAGGTTTACAACACGACGTCGTTAACCATTCGGCCACGGAGACGCTAGAAGTGGACGAGGAATGTAGCATTCACAGGACACATTCAGATAAAACAGCTATTACAAGGAAAAATAGAAGCACAGTATACGACGCAAAAAACATGAAAGGGTTGGCAATAGGGGTGCCACCTTGGAAGGGTGAGAGGTAACAATGCCGGAGGGATTTAAACCAGGTTATATCGTGCACCAAACCTCACTCTTTCTCGACTGTCATCCCAATAAAAACGGGACATTTTAAATAAAGAAATACATGTATGCTATATTTTTTTATAAGCCGTCACAGCATTAATAGGCAGCATAAGCATAACACAAAGATGATCATGTATATATGAATATAAAAAAAGCCTATAAAGCCACAAAGCAAGTACTCAATGACCTGGCAGAAGCCAAAGCAAAAGGAAAATGCACAGTGAAGGACACAAACGGATTGAAGACAAATATTAAACTTCAATACATCCTTTTAAGGATTTAGGTAGACATTACCAAAGGATTAACACTCTGTCAAGTCATCGTACAAAGAGGATTGTGGGTCCACCACTAAACATGCAGTGCGTTGCAAAATGATAGGTTCATAACCTCTTTTAAGTTAAGGTCAAAGGTGTCTCAATGAGGGGTGGGTGGGTGGGTGGGGGTAGAGGAAACACTGGCTAGGCCAAAATGTAAGTTTTTGACGTGAACCAGTTCCTCGCCAAACTTTGATTTAAGCAAGAAAGAATCTTGACGGTTGGGCATAATTAAGATGTTTTTCTTTTCTAAGACTTTGTGAAGGCTAATCTCAGAAAGTACTGGATGAATCGAATTACCTTTTATAGGTAAGTTTGAAAGGGTTATGTGTGCTTTAGTTGAACAAAATTCCTTAAATGTTAAGAAACGCAAATATACATTGCTGAATCGAGCGTTTTGTTGATAACTGTTTGCCATGAGCCCTATCAAAAACTCACCTGATTTTTGATTCTTACGGATGACGGGAGGTATACAGTGCTGGTTCTATCCAGAAACAAATTGGCTAGTCTGCCTTTACCGCAAAAAAAAAGACCAAGTGTTAAAAATGACGCAAAACGCCATTCAAACAAACAAAGCCACTGTGCTTACTAGAAAACAGAGCTCTGTGTTGAATAATTATTAAAGGTTTATATTATATATTGTGTGATGAATTATAGAAATTTCCCAGTTTGAGAAAATCTATAACATATCCCTTCCTCTACTGTGCTATCTCGCCTAGTGTGCAAGATAGCACAGTAGCCAAATGTTATGAACTAAACGATAGACGTCACGATATTACGTCACGAATTGACGTCATGATATTACTCGCTGTCGCCAAAGGAGTGACAGAAGAAGGAATACTTGTGTCAAAAGACGATTGGAAAGAAATCCATCACAGAATATATATTATATAGTTTAATTAACATTTTTGTCGTGATACGGAAAATAATTCACTCGTGAGAAATATTCTTGCGATATAGAAACTCGTGCGAAAACGCACTCGTTTCTATATCGCAAGAATCTCTTGGGAATTATTTCCCGTATCACTTCAACAATGTTAATTAAACTCTATATATCACTGTTGGTCTGAAAGTTTGTATAAACACTGGCGAAGGGACTTTAAACCTTTGAATTACACACACACACATACACGCACTGGAAAACAAATTCCACAGCGGCGCCCTTTACTCCTCTCGATGTTTCCAATAAACACGATTTTATTAACGAGTTAATGCCACTGATTTGGCTACTTCTGTAATCTGCTCTCTCTTCACCTGCACATCGTATACAAGATAAACCTATATATACGCATCGATAAAATTATGTATCTCAGAATACATTCAATAGACGTTTTTGTTTCGTTTTTTTTTTCTAGCCGGATTTCTTACAGGAAAACCACGTTTATATCTGGATAGTTTGGCAATTTTCGTTTTGGTTAAAGATTTTGTTTGACCTCATCTCTCAAAAACGAAATGTCGGAAAGTTTGAAACTTGGCACACATGTTCATTGTTATATGACAAGAACCATAACACCGTCACGTATTTTACCTGAAAGAAACTAACCTGCCAAATACACTAAACAAACATTTATCAAAACTCTATCCATGTGTTCAGGTCTTATAATAATGTATATCTGCCGATTAAAAACACAGGATGTGGGTTCTTAAAATACCCGTGATTGAATATATGTAAAATGAATTATGAGTTGGTAACTCTTAATTCAACGGTCCAGTTTTGGGATTTGGCCTGGCTGGTTAAAGCCATTTATATTGTGTCTATTGAGTTTGGATTCTCAAAATATGTAAGTTGTATATATCTCGTCGTCAGTAGGTTTAAAAACAGTGCACACATGTTGAAAAAGGTGGCTGTTGTTGGCGGGATAGCTACTTGAATTATCTCCCTTTATACTTAGATTTTTCAGTTAAAATGTTGAAGTTCGAATCACTGTTGGTGTTTACTTTTCTTTCTTTTCTTTTGTGTGTGTGTGCGTGTGTGTTTTGTACTTTTTGTTTTGTATTCATCTCACATCCCAGAGCTTCAGTTATACTTAGGGTAGCGTTACACAGAACTGTTGATTTTTTGTCGGATACTACTTTCTTTTTGTTTCGAAGCAAGTTCAGCATGCTACGTGACCAAAGATCAATTTAGCTTTTAATAATTCCTATGTAGAACCAGAAGTAAGCAATGTGGATTAATTATCTTCATCCAGGATAAATAACATGGCCACGGCGAGGATCGAACCCACCCCTCCGACACTGTACCACTGGACCACGCACTCCATTCGAAACGTAGTAGGCATTATGTGGCAGTTTCACTTCTATAAGAAATACCCCATGTGATAAATGGAGGATCGTACACGAGTTCCCATTTCATATATAGAGGATCTTAAACTCGTTCCCATTTCATATAAGATGTATGAAACGAGTTATGAATTATTTTAATTTTAACGAGCTTTTGGCGATAAACATCACCAGAGATACATTACCAGATAGCATATACGTTACCAGATACGTTACCCGATATAAATTATATACAACAGCATATATTCCCTTTATGGGTATACAATATCCTATAGCCTTTACGTTACCATATATACGTCGTTACCAGGTATACAATAACATATAGCCTTTACGGTACCAGATATACGTTACCATAGATATGTTACAATATATACGTTACCAGAGATACGTTACAAGATATACGTTACCAGATATACAATACCATATAGTCTTTACAAGAGACGTTATCATATAAGTTACCATATATACGTTACCAGGTATACAATACCATATAGTCTTTACGTTACCAGATATACGTTACCAGACATACGTTACCATAGATACTTTACCGGATATACATTACCAGACATATGTTACCATAGATACGTTACTAGAGATACGTTACCAGATATACGTTACCAGGTATACAATACCATATAGTCTTTACGTTACCATAGATACGTTACCAGAGATACGTTACCATAGATACGTTACCAGAGATATATTACCAGATATACGTTATAGGGTATACATTACAATATAGCCTTCACGTTGACGTTACCAGAGATACGTGTCAGAGTGTTTATCAAAATATTATTCTTGGGTTTCAGGTTTCATTGGGTAGTGGGACAGAATCTCAGGGCTGGGGACCGTGGACCTCGTGGTCACAATGCTCAATATCATGTTATCCAGAGTTCGCCACGAGGTCAAGGTCATGTGACGTTTCTCCAAAGTAAGTACAGAAGGCTATTCTAACTATATTTACTCTTTCAACTAAAAAGTGCTCTTTCGAACATGATATTTACTTGATTCACCTTGAACGCGTTTAACAATTTCAGCTTTTTTAAAGTAAAATAGAATACAAATGACACACGTTCTTACTATTAATGTCATTGACCTGCTTTGCAGTCATTGAAACAATTTTGCAAAAATAAGTCTTACAATTGTCACTTTTTAAAGATTTGATTTTGAAATCAAGTTTTCAATGTTAACTACAATGAACAAATTGAGGCCATTGACCAAGTATGCAAAGTTTCAACCCGAAAGATCGCGTAATCAATGTAGAAAGAAAAGATTGACAAAAGCGGATAAAATTTGCGAAAACAAGTTTATCGCTGTTTTCATAAAAACGTATTAAAATAAAATGTGCTTAAATCAATCTTGTTTTATAAAAAGAAAAAAAGGGCATTGCCTATGTATATACGATTTCACTATTATAGTTTTGTTCTTTTACAAGATGTCTTACAACATTTCTTTTTTATATTACAGTTCAATTCCATTACTATCTCAGGGTACCCGCATGTGCAGTGGGACAGAGAAGCAATATAAAATATGTAATAAAAATAAAAAGGTAGGCTATACCATAGTTATGTTTAAGTACCACGACAGCTTATTTGATAGCGAGTTGTTCGTCCTCCGACTGTTCATATTAAATCTGTGTATTCTGCCCTTTTCTTCATACGGATGGCAGAAGGTGTACAGTACTGGTCCCAGGCTACCCAGGAGAAGGTGGTGGTCCAACACAAACATATCGACCGTCATATATAGTTGAAAACGACGTAAGTCACCAAACAAGCAAACATCCTACAAAAAACACTGCGTTTTGGACCATTTCCACCTGTAGAGCACACTTTATCGTGGGAACTCTTGTCCTTTGTTTGTATGTTTGTTTGTTTGTATGGTGTTTTACGTCATTTCCAACACATGTAAGGTTATAGATGACGGTCGATTTTTTCTGGTGGAGGCAGACCATCCACTTGTCCTGGGTAGAACCAGTACTATACACCTCCCGCCATAGTATACTTTCTCTTCTGATGCTCACTAGTTAATTATATACGTTCTGCTTTATTTTGTAACAAACAAACTCTTTTTGCCCACTTGATTGATTGGCCAATGCTGAATATGTCATTAATTTACAGTCCACCTATAGTATCTGGTCATAAAACGGGATGTAGATAATAGATAACACGTGTACGCGAAGCGGTTATGTTCGCTTCGCGTGATGCGCGTGGCGTTAATTGTTTTAAGTTTCACTTGTAATATATAAATCATTTACAACTGCCACTTAGGGGGTTTATTTTATTTACGAGGAGGTTGGTTGTTTTATTTACGCTTAGTAAAAAGGGGCGTCCGTGGCCGAGTGGTTAGAGTCTCTGGCTTGCAATCACTTGCCCCTCACCTCTGTAGGTTCGATCCCTCAGGGGCGAAGGAATCTTTATGTGAGGAAGCTATCCAGCTGGCTTGCGGAACGTCGGTGGTTCTACCCAGGTGCCCGCCCGTGCACGAAAATTGCCCGGAGGGGCACCTGGGGTCTTCCTCCACCAGTTGAAGCTGGAAAGTCGCCATATGACCTTAGCTGTTGGTGCCAATTCAATTAAATTAAATTAATCTTTAAAACTCCTGGATTGTGTTATGGGAAAACGTGTAACTATGCTTGTCTACATCAGGGAGTAAAGATAACCCTGGTAGTAAAAGTACGCCCAGTACTGAAATATAAACATAATATTGAAATATTGGTGTGAATGTTATAGAAACTGGTTGGTATTTTCGTTTCTTTCTTAGCCGTATTTGAAATATAGAATACTTAATAGGATCGGAGGAAGAATGATCACTAAGAAACACCCAACCCTTTTTCGATTATAATTATATTGGCAATAATATGTTTACATCACTTTGCGATTTGTCCGGGTTAAGTTTGAAGTTCTGTTTGTTTGTTTGTTTGTTTGTCTGTTTGTTTGTTTGTTTGTTGGTTTGTTGGTTTGTATGGTGGTTTACGTCATTTTTAACACATGTAAGGTTATATATGAAGGTCGATTTTTTTTTTATGGTGTAGGCAGACCACTCACTTTTCCTGGGTAAAAGCAGTACTGTACATCTCCCGCCATCCGAAGTTTTGAATTAAACATTGTGAAAATACAGGATCTTACATTCTTGCTTATTAAACGAGTTGGCAAATATTAAATGATGTGACGGCTTACCGAGTTTTGTGCCACCAAGTATTATTAATTCAATAATAAAAATAAGCACGAATGAGAGATTCTAATTTTCACATATATCTAGCTCATAACGTCACATAAAGTCAGAAAGTGCGATTAACGTGACGTCATTTACATAAAGTTATACCAGGGTTGATTATACCACTAAATAATTGTGTCGTGACATTTATGTCATGGATTATAACTCTCCAAGAAGCCATTCAGGGCGGGGTTTGGGGAAGGGGAGGGGTCGTGGGAGGGGGTCTGGGGGCGGACTGGGGTGGGGGAGGCATTATGCCAAACATATTAGGGATGTGACAATATCATACCCCCTTATGTCACATTATCCCTTTATTTTGCAGGATTGCATTGGTTCGCAAAGTGATTACAGAAAGGACGAATGTGGGAAACAACAACATAACCCATTCAGGGGCAGATACTATCACTGGGATCCCTTTATTCACCGTAAGTTTAAATTAAGTGCATACACTACATTTACATAAACATTCAAGTTTGTTCTTTTAAATGTATGTGTTATGTTTAGTTTCTCTTATGTCAGGAACCTCAGTTCATTGCCCCTGGTCCCTGATGATATGTATGCACATTTACCATAGTCATGGGTAGATATGATCTTAGGCAGTAAAGGACGGAAAGCAGACAAATAGTAACCTGTAGTTTTGACACAATTCTTTATTGCAACTTTCAGTTTATTTTTGTCTTTATGCTAAAAGGCAATCTCATTAAAAGCTGACCCTTTATCACGCTACGATACTCCACACTACTAAGGCCTATAGCGAAGAGTTTAGGATATGCTGTTAAAGGAACACAAGGCAACCTTGATTTCTTTTAAACTCACGGTGTCCTTTTAGTTTTTCTACACAACTTGCATTTTTGCAATCATAAATATTAACTAGAATAGATCAAAGCAAAGCGTTTTTGCATATTACTAACTGTTGATTATTTAGCACCAATAATATGTTCAAACGATCAAGCCATGTGTCCCTATAAGACAGACGTCATCTCACTATTTTATTAATACCAGGAACTACATGAAGCCCTTGATAATACCTTGGTATATATGTCCATGCTAATATCAGAGACGTAATACATATTAGATCTCGGCAGGGCGTTACATTTTCATCCCAGATCTCGGATAGTGATACTGATTTAAATATATATAAAAAAAAATCTTATTTTGGGCAGGGCCCTATATGTTTAAATGTTCAACCCAGATTTGGGGCCATTTGCCTACTTTTAAGAATGAACGTTTGTTTTCTTTCTTTCAATATTCATTGGTCATATATGATCATCACAGCAGGTACCTCGTGGTGGAATATGAAGTTGTTTGCTTCAGTCCAGTAACACTGGATCAAAACTTTACAAGTTTATATCTCAGACCAGCGTTCTTATATAAACCTGTACTAAGAACCTGCACAGACATAATAATTAGGAACATTACAGATGAAGATGCATCGAGGATTCCCTATATGAACAGAGACATAATAAACCACTTCTTAAATCACTGATCTGAAATAGGAAATTTCTCATCTCTCTGGTTCTCGTCTGGCCACAGACCTACTAAATTTTATCACATAACATGGAGTCTGGGAGTGCAGTAAAGCCATGACTTAGTTCTCGTAATATACTAGTGTATTACATTACAGATGCAAATCACTGTGTTTGTATACGTTAAAACTGTTAATACCAACTGTTTTCATGATATATCATACGGTACGTTCAGACGCCTTACTTATTTATCATTATTTGAAATCTTACTTCATAAAATGAACATTAGTAATGTTAAATTTGATTAAGGGTGTCGCATTATTTGTAAGGTGAACGCATTTACAACCGCGTAACGTAACGACTTCGTGTAAACAACAAAACGACGTCATGTTTTGCCTTACAAATTGCCGCCGTTTATAAGGAAAATTGACCACATTGAAGTGAAACTATCACGTCGTAGGTGGGTATGTGATAAACAGAATCTTACATTCGTGACTGTGTGTTATTGACTTTAATAAACTCGTTGGATAAAAAGATAAGGCAAGAGCCTCGTATCCTATCATTTTATCCAACGAGTTGATTAAAATCGGGGCTTTATATAATTATCAGCCCAGTTAAAATCAATAATACACAGTCACTCATGTAAGATCCTCTATATAATACAAACTTGGTGAACTCTCATCATCACTCATCATCACTCGCGTTTTTGAAAACAACACCATCAAGTGCTTTTTTTTTAGCACGGCACATCTGTATAGATTTATTTTCTGCTACTTCGAGAGTCACTACGGTTAACACTTTCTACGGAGCAAACAAAATGGGTGCGTTCAGGGTTCTACTATCGGCAGCCACGTTGGTTAACTTTGGGTTACCAATGGCAACAGATGGTAACATTTGGTACCAACGAGGCCACCGATACTACCTCAGGTACACCTGAGTTGCGGGAAGATTGGTTACCAACGCTCTACCTATCGGCGAACCAACGGCCAACGATGGTAGGCTAGCCGATGGTTACAAAGAGTGTTTTCGATAACCGATGGGAGAACCCTGAACGCACCCAATGTGTCTTCACCGGTGAAAAGAAAAGTTTGATGTGTTCAACATTTTAAATCCACATGTTGCAGTTTGCAATTATTTATTTCGCTTAATAGTAATGTAGAAAAGTGAACAATATTCATTCACGCCCATTCTCAAAACTACTTGTTTCGCAAATCACGCTTTTCCTTCATATAAAACACATTATTTCTTAGAACATTTTTTTAATATTTCGAACGGTGTGGTAGTCACTACATACTCGATAAAACAATCTCATGTTCAATGTGTTTTTTTTTAAAGATACTGGAGACGATCTGAAAGAGCAGTTGGCACCAATACAAAACTGTACTTCGGTTTCAAATGAAATGTGTAGATTTACATGAATTAAATAAGCCGTATTTTTGTTGTTAATCATCAAACAGTAATTCATATGGGTTCATGTTGCTCGCTTTTGTACTTATTATTAAATATAAGTGTAGGTAGGTGACAAAGTAATTTAGGTCTACAGGCCTGCCAAAACGTTTTAACACAAAATCCTGAATTAAACGCGCGAAGAACATTTTAAATGGAAATTTGGAGCGCGCGACTTGATTTCCACAATATTTTTTAAAGCCTAAATTTAAATTATTTATGCAATTAATACAAGTCGGTGCATTGTTTGATAGTTATAAAAAATAATAAATTAGCATAGTAATTCGATTAGAAAGACTTGGTTTAGTTTCTAACACAACTGTGTTTTTTTTATGAAAGTGCACTTACTTTTCTACACACGTACTAAATGCAAATACATAGACAACTCTACAAATTATAATCATCGTACACAGCAGCAGCTGTTATAGTGGTACCACACACAAGGAGTTGCTAGTTCCTCACACTTGCTATTTCAGTTAGGTTGACCAATTAAAGAAATCACAGATATTGTTGCATTACGCATGTCGTTATGCCACTGAAGGAACTAATTATGTCCTTAGGTGTTAATTGTTATATTCAGTCAGTGCATTGCACGGATGACCCCCACTGATTCGACACATGTATATGTTCCTCTGACCAGGGAGCGTTACAGGACCAATTCGGGAAATAGCTGATAAACTGTGAAAGTATAGCTGTTAAATCATGGAAATTTTGTTTTGATGGAAAATCCGGAGATTGTACACTTAAATCCGGAGATCCGGAGAGCGACTGAAAAATCCGGAGAATCCGAATTTATCTGGAGATTTGGCAGGCCTGGGTCTATATAAGTGTAGGTAGGTGAAAAAGTAATTTAATAGACCTAATAACATGTCTGTGAAGCATTACATCAATTTCTCTAAAAGTAGTAAAGTTGTCGAGTTTCCACACAGACCTAATAACAAATAGATTGGACACTTCAAAAATTAACTAAATTTCAAGTGGCACAGTGCGAAATTTCACAAAATATTTTGCAAATTTAAACACACATATCATGCAGAGTTTTATAGATAAAAGTTTCATTCATGCCAAATCCCATCACAAATTTAATGTTCTTCCAGAGATAGTATTTTGCTTTCTCTTACATTTAGAGCAAACAAGTAGTTTGACGGAAACTTTGACTATGTCAAAACCTTGATTTTTAAGAGAAAAGCGAAAAATGATGACATTTTTAACTTTAAACATCTTTTTATACAATTTCTTATTTTGGAAATAAACATCAATTATTATAATCCCATTTTGCTTTTCACTATGAAACTTTTGAATGTATTTTCATCAAAATCAGTGAATAACTGAGAGAGAAGATAGAAGGAAAAGTTAAGGTGCCACGTGATATTTTGGTTAATACTTCATTGGTTAAGATAGGAAGTTTCCTATCTGTTTATTAATATTTCTGTGGTTTCCAGAACAAACTACTTTATTAACAGTAATTAAATTGATTCTTTAATGGGGCCTAGTTTAGTGCAAAGTATATTGAATACGTGTCTGAAACACGTTATGATGGTTTTATGTGTATTTGGATCGACACCTACTATTCTTCCAGATTGCCTCCCATTAAAAGTGAGAAAAAAAATCAAAAAAAAATCCTTGGTTTCATGTACACAAAACAGATCATTTTGCATCTGCTTTGGCAACAAAACAGAAAAGACAAGATGGGTGTTAAAAAGTTGCACATGAGGGAATAATATATTACGTCATAATGTGTACTGTATAAATTATATGTATCCCAGAGATTCTGTTTTATTTGAGCATCAGTGAATAAGTGACTTGTAGTTCAATCCATTTGCATATGTTTCTATGAATAAGTGACTTCTTTTAATTGTTATTAAAGGGAATGTAGCGACACAGCCAAACACTCTTTATTATTGAGAGTTCTGAAAAAACTTGGAAAAGGGTGAAAGAATTATCAAAATCAGATGATAAATAAAGAAGATATGATCATTTGAAGGTTCTGTTGAAACGGATATGGAAGCCACCATTTTTAGAGCTATTACATCACAGTTCTAAATGACCATAAAATATTATATGGAATATTGATAAATATGAATATTTACGGATTTATAGGGGCAAAAATTAAAGTAACTGTATGAAGAATATGTATAACTAATGGCAATTCATAATTATACCCACGTTATTAAAATCGCCTCTGTTTGTCCGTCCGTCCGTCCGTTACTGCATCTCCTCCTAAACCGCTGAACGGAATTCAACCAAACTTAGGGTATGACTTCACTATATGATGACGGCGTGCAAAAGCAAATTATTTTGTCTCCGAGCCCTGGGGCCCTCAAGGGGGTCAAAAGGTCAAATACACTAAAAATCCATTTACATTGTCATTTTACCATATTTTTCCACATAGCTTGGTATATTTAAATCGTCTTTGAAAAATAAACAACATATCAAATAATTTTATTATTTCTCAAACTCGGAACGTCTGCCCGGGGGCTCTGGGTTAGCGGGGCGGGCGGTGGGGATTTGGGGTCATGTTTTTTTAAAAACATTTTTTTGAATTATGTCTCAAATGAAACATTATGATGATGGCTGCACACCCAAGGTTCCCAGGGGGGTCAAAAGGTCAAATGCACTAAAAGGTCAAATGCACTTAAAAAATTCAAGTACATTGTCATTTTTCTATATTCTTGCTTCACACATTTGCACATTAAATGGTATAATAGTCATCTATGAAAGAGATACACAGCATGTCAAATGATTTATTATTTAAAACTTGGAGTGTAATTTTAGTGTGGGTTTCGAGTTCAACCCCACGAAGTGGTACTTCTTTTTTTGTACCGCTTTTGAATTCCGTCAAACAATCTTGGTTTCATTTAGTAAATATTCAATAAAGGTTGGTGTGTTATGTTTGTCAACATAATTTGTTTGTGTTTTTTAGGCTAAAAGTTACGGATATTGTCCCTTTAAAGGGAATTGACCTGTGTGAAGAAATCGTAGGTATTTTGCGATGCCGCGCCATCGATTTCATTTTAGTTTTCCATTGCAGAGATGATGATCATGAGATTTTATATTATTTTCAGTAGGTGATAAAATTTGTGTTACTCCTTTTTTATCCTTATGTTCTATATAGTAAAAATTTGGCAGAATAAAAAGACGATAACTTTCAAGATTTTGATTTTGAAAGATACATATACTGAATCAGTTTGCATAAATGTGCATGAAACATGCAGGGTTTTAAAAGAATCACACTGTAGATACCTTAATTTTAACAGTAAAACTTGGTTGAGCATCAAGGATAAAGACCGAGTTTATCACCTATCAGAATGTATTGGTATGTCTTTTCTCTGGTCACTGATTGGTCTTCTTTTTTTTTTGGTGATGCTCTATCAAAATTTTGAATAATGCTTTATATTACCAGTTAATTAGTTTACATTCATTTGCAGTGATTTGCTTTGATTTAAATGATATTTATCAATATTCCATATATGGTCATATGGAACTATGATGTCATAGTTTTCAAAATCCCATATCCATTTTAGAACAACCTTCAAATGGTCATATCTTTTTTGTTTATCATTCGATTTTGATAATTCTTTCACCTTTTTGCAAGTTTTTCAAAACTCTCAATAAAAGAGCTGTTTGGCTGTGTCGCTACATTCCCTTTAACACTTTAATACAGGGGAATTAAGGAAAGCGATCACTCAATCTTGTTGCTGTAAATGCTTTGCTAAATGGCAAGTCTGTTCTGCGATGAATGCAGTTATAAATGATATATAAAAGCCTATGTTTCCCACAGTCTGACACAATTGCATTAGTTGCTTGATTTTACAAAACACGTTTTTTATCTGAATTACAGCAAAGAACAAATGTGAAGTGGCATGCAAATCAAGACTGTATGGGTTTTACACAGGGTTTGGTCGACCAGTCAAGGACGCGGTCCCGTGTGATGATGCATCATCTGGGGATAAAGTCTGCCTGCACGGGAAATGCCAGGTATTTATATTATAAGATTGCCTTTCACTGAATTAACATCTGATTGAAGCTACATTTCAGCAGAGAGTCTACTGTCGAGTATATACTTGCCAAGATACTGATTGTAAAAATGATTCAGCAATACCGGTAAATCAGTTCAAGAAAATTATCAAATCCACAGTGGCACAGAGTCCCTTTAAACTTTTAAACAGCCTGTCATCCTGGGACCAGTCTCCCTGATTCACCTGTCATCATGAGACTAGTCTCCCTGCTTGGCCAATCATCCGGAGACCAGTCTTCCTGCTTGGCCTTTCATACTGAGACCAGTCCCAATGCCTGGCCTGTCATCCTCCCCTGCTTGGTCTGTTATCCTGACACTAGTCTCCCTGTTTGGCTGGTCATCCTGAGACCAGTCTCCATGTTTGGCTTGTCTTCCTGAGACCAATCTCCCTGCTTGGCCTTCCATCTTGAGACCAGTCTTGTTTTTTGGTCTGATATCCTGAGAATAGTCTCCCTGTTTGGTATGTTATCCCAAGACCAGTCTCCCTGTTTGTCCTGTCATCCTAAGAAAAGCCTCCCTGTTTGGTATGTTATCCTGAGACCAGTCTCCCTGTTTGGTATGTTATCCTGAGACCAGTCTCCCTGTTTGGTATGTTATCCTGAGACCAGTCTCCCTGTTTGGTCTGCTATCCTGAGACCAGTCTCCCTGCTTGGTATGTTATCCTGAGACCAGTCTCCCTGCCTGGTATGTTATCCTGAGACCAGCCTCCCTGCTTGGTCTGTTATCCTGAGACCAGTCTCCCTGTTTGGTCTGTTATCCTGAGATCAGTTTCCCTGTTTGGCCTGTCATCCGGAGACCAGTCTCCTTGTTTGATCTGTTATCCTGAGATCAGTCTCCCTTTTTGGTCTGTCATCCTGAGACCAGTCTCAGTGCTTGGCCTATCATCCTATCATCCTGACTAGTTTCATCCTGACATGAGTCTCCCTGCTTGGCCTGTCATCGTGGGACCAGTCACCTGCTTAACCTGTCATCCTGAGACTAGTCTCCCTGTTTGGTCTGTCATTCTGACACCGTCTCCCTGCTTGGCCTGTCATCCTGAGACCAGTCTCCATGTTTGGTCTGTCATCCTGAGACCAGTCTCCCTGTTTGGTCTGTTATCCTGAGACCCGTCTCCCTTTTTGGTATGTCATCATTAGACCAGTCTCCCTGCTTGGCCTGTCATCATGAGACCAGTCTCCCTGCTTGGCCTTTCATCCTGAGACCAGTCCCAATGCTTGGTATGCTATTATGAGACCAGTCTCCCTGTTTGTCCTGTCATCCTGAGAACAGTCTCCCTGTTTGGTCTTTTATCCTGAGACCAGTCTCCCTGTTTGGTCTGCTATCCTGAGGCCAGTCTTTCTGCTTGGTATGTTATCCTGAGACCAGCCTCCCTGCTTGGGCTCTCATCCCCTGCTTGGCCTTTTATCCTGAGACCAGTCTCCCTGCTTGGCCTGTCATCGTGGGACCAGTCACCTGCTTAACCTGTCATCCTGAAACCAGTCTCCCTGCTTAGTCTGTCATCCTGAGACCAGTCTCCCTGCTTGGCCTGTCATCATGAGACCAGTCTCCCTGCTTGGTCTGTCATCCTGAGACCAGTCTCCCTGCTTGGCCTGTCATCACGAGACCAGTCTCCCTGCTTGGCCTTTCATCCTGAGACCAGTCCCAATGCTTGGTATGCTATTATGAGACCAGTCTCCCTGCTTGATATGTTATGAGACCAGTTTCCCTGTTTGTCCTGTCATCCTGAGAACAGTCTCCCTGTTTGGTCTTTTATCCTGAGACCAGTTTCCCTGTTTGGTCTGCTATCATGAGGCCAGTCTCCCTGCTTGGCCTGTCATCCTGAGACCAGTCTACCTGTTTGGTCTGTCATCCTGAGACCAGTCTCCCTGTTTGGTCTGTCATCCTGAGACCAGTCTCCCTGTTTGGTCTGCTGTCCTGAGGCCAGTCTCCCTGCTTGGCCTGTCATCCTGTGACCAGTCTCCCTGTTTGGTCTGTCATCCTGAGACCAGTCTCCCTGTTTGGTCTGTCATCCTGAGACCAGTCTCCCTGTTTGGTCTGTAAGAAGTTGGGGGGCATCCAGCAGCAAGTCTTGATCTGTAGTGTCAAATCTGACACCATTAACAGCCTGCAGCAACAGAAATGGCAGCTATTTAATTAAGAGCAATTCTTTTCTCAGACACACCAATTTTACAATCATTGTTTTTTACAATGTGTACTCAGCAGCTTATCAGGGTGGTATGTAGATCTTACAATGGCGGTATCTTGGGTAATGTTATCAGGACCCATTAAAAGTTGGATCACATCTGTTGTGGCACTCAATTAAAAATAATTGTTTTTTTTTGTAACCAAAATAATTGAGTATTTAGTAAAGGCTGCAGCACTTACCTCCCCTCCCTTACATATGCATAGACTGTCATAGTTGATCCCTGAATCATTGTAGACTTGAATGTTATTCTAAACATGAAATCATTTTACATACAAATATGCTTTATTTTACATACAAATATGCTTTATTTTAATACAAAAAAAAGATTATCATAAGATGTGAAGTCATGAAATTTATTTTTTTGTTGTGGAGGAGGGTTGCAGGGTTGTGGGTAGGGTTGGTTTTGTGAGTGCTAAAAACGGAGGGTCGCTAGGGTTTCGGAAACAAAATCTGGTCGGTGGCAGAAAAGGAGGTATTTTTACTTTTTTCTTTGAACAAAAATACTTGCTTTCAACCAGTATCATCTAAAATGTGTGGTAAGGGCCATTCAACTTAGTATATAACACACACATAATATATTGTTATATACATGAACAGTCCCTGTCATTAATTCATTAGGCCAAATAAAAAAATACCTGTGTTTCCGGTGGCCCGACAGACCCTATTTTTAAGGGGCCGACCCTAAAACAATGATTTATCACATAGTTTACATGGAAGTGAAGCATCACACCATTCTATATTTTCTGTAATCCACTGGGCACTGGTGGTATATGCAAATTATTACCAAGTTACACAGCAAAAGTGGAAAATATGTAGGTAAGCCATATGATTTGCCTGGAATGTCATATGATACATTCAGAGTTTAATTATTTTCTTTCAGGTAAACAATGCGATGCTAATTGACTATTAAACTATTTAGTAAAATGCATGTTAAACAAAGGTCTTTTAAATTGTCCTATTATTTGTAACAGGATTGAGTAAGTTAACTCGGGCAGTCTTATATCGAGGTAAATTGACGACAACATCACAGAGAAACTTTCAGATGTATCATCAGCTTGTATGGGGCTTATGAGATAATTGAAGCATGGTCGTTTAATTTCGGGTAACTAAAGGGGCGTGGCTATACCGTACTACAACTACCAGATATTGGAATTTAGAGTATGGACGTGACTGACGTCACAGTGTTTAACTAAGTACACCATGCTACAAAAATGATAGAGTCTGTCTCAGCTTGTTGGTTATTTAAACACCTCGTGGGCTACGCCCATCGCTGAGACCAGACTCTATCTATTACATAGAATCTCGCAATATCTTGCTAAAAAAAAAAAGCAAAACAAAAAAATGCCTACCAACCTACCCTATTTTTTTTAGAGCATGCAATAGGCAACACACCTGTTGTTTTTATTTGCCTTACATGTGTATGAAGTAGAGCAGCCAGAGCGAGGATGTTTTATCAAGATGATAATTTGAGTTAAACAAGCAGTCTATTTTGATATGTTTCAGCTTTTTTTATTAAAGTATTAGAACTGTTTGTTTACTCAGGTTCTCGTTTTGTTGAAGATCAATGTATATTTAATAGGGCTCGAATTTAGCACTCGCAAAATGTGAGTTGTTTTGAGAAAATGCAAGTTGAGAATGTTCAGCACTCACAAAAAACTGCAGTACAAATTTATCATTGTTGACAGATTACTCAAATAACCAAAAGAGTTAGTTGTTGTCTTTTACAACAAACTGTTATATAAGTAATGTATACAGAAATGTTGAAAGAAGAAGAAAAAATGTCGGTAAGAATGCACTTTTGCGAATTAAAAATATTTGCAATCGCAAAAAGAAGCAGGTGGGTAAAAAAGTAACATTTTGCCCCTGATTTAACACAATGGCCGACTGACAAGACTTACTTGCTGGTATAATTTCTTATCCCTTAGGTTAAGAAGGTACATAACTCTTGATTGCATATGCTGGTGTGATTGCTTACTGATTTTAGTGCCTTCAGGGTATTCTCCCTTGGCAGTGGTACTGACAGTCTCAGTAATGTCCGCACATTTTGGTTTAAGCGGTTTTGATTTATCCAGTATATACAAAATATATAAAATTGACACATTCAAATAAAACCATAAGGGTTTGAATTAAAGCTTAAAGCTTATATTGTTTATTTCTAAAGATGTCCTGATGCTTAAAGTTCTCCGGTCATGTTTCATAAACATGTTTATGTCTAAATCGAAAACAATACACAACAATAGATATTTTACAATTCACACATTGCAATATCTGTGAAAAGCGAGAATAAGATTTTATTTGATGACGTAGAAAACTTTGAACAGGTAGATGTATTTATCAGTTATCTGGCAATAGTTGTGCAGCTATACAATTCAGATTTACCTCATTTCCCCTTGCAGTCATGCAGTGGTGAAAGTAGTATCTACGTCATGCAAATAATACTCATTTTGACATACAACTTAGTAGCGGTTTTAAATATATGTTTCTCTCCAGGACTATCAAGAAATGTTAATATGATGTTTAAGAGTTAAATTTGTTAATTGATAATGCTACAAAAAAGGGTGGCCATTCATCTTTAATAGAAAGATGCTGTATGTTGAAAGTGTTAAGTACTTTAAAGTTAAATAATTTTGAAGTCCTGTCTTTTGCACTGAAGGCATCTTTTGTTGACACACACACAGCACCGATGATATCTTTCGTGAACACTGTATAGGCACATAGGCACGACACATATAATGTACATTCGACATGACATTTATAATGTTAAAAGGTTCTTGCCTTTTTGAAGAAATAACAGGAACATTTCAAGGCCTCAATGCAAAACAGTTATATGTTGGTGTTTAATACGTGTGTCAATACTGTGTTGGTCAGAGAGGTTTGATTTTGTGGAGTTCTTGCTTTCAATAAGAATTGGAAAATTCACTGAAAAGTTGATATCTTGTTACCGGTAATTCCTTTTTCAAAATACACACAGTCGCTATTTATCAAAATGTACAAAAGTTATTCTGATAAAATTGGTACTGAAAGGGTGAATTCTGTTGCAATTTTCATTAGAAATGGTATAAAATAAGTATAGAGAGGAAGGGCATTTTATTTCATTTAAACAATTAGTGGGTTAAAAAAACATTATTGTTACAGGGCATTTCTGTAAAAACAGTAAACAGCAATAATTTGAGCTGATTTTGCAGAAAAAAAGAGACATACCGGTAAGTGTTATTTAACATGGCGACGTCAGCTTTGTCAACATTTAAGTTTTTTCAGGAACTGCATGCACTACAGTTGTATCTTGGGTAGTACAACGCTATGTGCCATAGCAAATGGGCATTTGACCTTGACCCTCTAGGCAAAGAGCAAAAGACATAGTGAACTATTTTGATGCAAATCGGATGCATATGAAAAGTGAGATATATAATTGTGAATTACATTTAGTTTTATGTCCGTAATGAAGGTCAACATTAGTGCTTTTATACCCCTGCCTTCACAAAGTGAAGTGGGTGCTATATAGCAATCACATTGTCCGTAACATCGCGTTGCGTCTCTTAACACACTTTTGTCCCGTCGCATCGCATCCCATATCACATTTTTATACCATCCCGTCGCGCAACACATTTTCATTACTTGCATTTCTGAAACACTTTTGAATTGGTTGTTCCCAAACTTCATATACACATAACAAAGCGAGGGGTATTTATCGCCTTCAGTGATAGTTCAAGTTGCGTTCGGTTCTGTCTTTCTCAAATTACACGCAGAAACACAACCAAATGTTGGTGATGTAACTAGACATGAGTTGCACCCAGTTTGACATCTTTTATGTTTGTCAATGCGTGAGACATTTAATTTCACGGAATTCTTGTGTTTAGCATAATGCAATTTACTATAATAAAAGCAGTTGCAACTTTCACAACTGCAGCGAAATTGCAAACAGCGACAAGATTAATAGAGTTATTATAGCTCCTGATTTCTCACAGATCTTCTACACTGACAGATTTAATTGGAAAGAACTTGAAGAAAGACAAGATACTTGATTTATTCTATTAATAGCGAAAATTAATGCTTTATGTCTGTGATTATTTGCATATGGAGAGTATCCAGAGAGGCCTGCATTTAATTTTATTATTAGTTCTTGCAGCAAGTTAGATAACTGAATTAATGAAATTGACAGCTGTCTTTCCTGGTGAAACCCATGACGAGCTTTTAGCCGCCTCGCGCGGCTGCACCTGTATTTAGAAAAGTTGTTCTGTAATGTATGTACAAACTGTCATGTAGAGACAATTAATTACACATCTATCCAACTGTGTTTTGCACAGCCGATTTAGAAAAATTGCGTCCAGTTTCTGGTTAATTCACTGATATATCAATATTTCCCTCTAGTTTTGATGGAATAATCTTCATGAAACAGAACTGTAGAGAATTTTTAACTGCAATCAGTATTTACTCATCAAATTCAAAATAACAACAAACTTGTTCAGAGTAAACAACAGAGTATACAACTTGGTTAAATAGTTCATGCTTTCAAAATGGATGTGAATTAATACATTTTTAAAGAAGCAACTATTCTGATTAAATAGAAGTTAAGTAAAAACAAAAGAAAAAATTACCTTAATAGTAGACGCATGCTTAGGGAACAATTTTTATCATGCAAATATGGAATAAACTTTTCCACAGGACAATACATACACATATAATACTCACGATTTTTATGGGATGACGAGTTGTCCGTCGTCCGTCCGGTAACTTTTGCCTTGTGAACACTCTAGTGCCTTCATTATTAATCAGATCTTTACAAAATTGTGCCAATGCCTTTATATCAATGAAAACTCGGACAAGTTCGAAAACCAGCCAGATCGGATTAATTTCACCGGAGTTATGGCCCTTGTTTTGCTTAAACCTTGTGAACACTCTAGCACCTTCATTTATTATTTGATCTTTACCAAACTTGCACAGATTGTTAATATCAATGAAAGCTCAGACAAGTTCGAAAACCAGCCAGATTGGATTAGTAACACCGGAGTTACGACCCTTGTTTTTTCTGGAAAATGCTATTTTCTGCCATATGAACACTCTAGCACCTTCATTTATTATTTCATCTTTACCAAACTTGCACAGATTGTTAATACCAATGAAAGCTTGGACAAGTTCATTCAAAACCAGCCAAATCGGATCAGTAACACCGGAGTTATGGCCCTTGTTTTTTCCCCTGAAAAATGCCATTTTCTGCTTTGTGAACACTCTAGCACCTTCATTTATTATTTGATCTTTACCAAATTTGCACAGATTGTTAATATCAATGAAAGCTTGAAAGAGTTTGAAAACCAGCTAAATTGGATAACTAACACTAGAGTTATGGCCCTTGTTTTTTTCCTGAAAAATGCCATTTTCTGCTTTGTGAACACTCTAGAACTTTCATTTATTATTTGATCTTTACCAAATTTGCAGATTGTTAATATCAATGAAAGCTTGGACGAGTTTGAAAACCAGCTAAATTGGATAACTAACACTAGAGTTATAGCCCTTGTTTTATTCTGAAAAATGCATTTTCTGCCTTGTGAGCACTCTCGCATCTTCATTTATTATTTGATTTTTACCAAACTTGCACAGATTGTTAATATCAATGAAAGCTGAAACAAATTCAAAAACCAGCCAGATCGGATCAGTAACACAAGAGTTTTGGCCCTTGTTTATCTGAAAAATGCCATTTTCTGCCTTGTGAACACTGTAGTACCTTCATTTATTGTTTGATCCTTACCAAACTTACACTGATTGTTATTATTAATGATAACTCAGACAAGTTCGAAAACTAGCCAAATCGAATGAGTAACAGTAGAGTTATGGCCCTTGATTGTCTGAAAAATGCCATATTTTGCCTTGTGAATACTCTAGCACCTTCATTTATTTTTTGATCTTTACCAAACTTGAACAGACTGTTAATATCAATGAAAGCTCGGACGAGTTCGAAAAGCAGTTAAATGGGATTAGTAACAGCAACATTTTGCCAATGCCTTTATATCAATGAAAGCTTGGACAAGTTCAAAACCAGCCAAATTGGATCAGTAACACCGGAGTTATGGCCCTTGTTTTTTCCTGAAAAATGCCATTTTCTGCCTTGTGAACACTCTAGCACCTTCATTTATTATTTGATCTTTACCAAATTTGCAGATTTTTAATATCAATGAAAGCTTGAAGAAGTTCGAAAACCAGCCAAATTGGATCAGTAACACCGGAGTTATGGCCCTTGTTTTTTTCCCTGAAAAATGCCATTTTCTGCCTTGTGAACACTCTAGAACTTTCATTTATTATTTGATCTTTACCAAATTTGCACAGATTGTTAATATCAATGAAAGCTTGGACGAGTTTGAAAACCGGCCAGATCGGATCAGTAACACAATGTTTTGGCCCTTGTTTATCTGAAAAATGCCATTTTCTGCCTTGTAAACACTCTAGCACCTTCATTTATTATTTGATCTTTACCAAGCTTGCATAGATTGTTAATACATGTATCAATGAAATCTTGGACGAGTTCGAAAAACAAAAAAATTGGACCATTTATGCCGGAGTTATGGCCCATGTATGCCATTTTCTGCTTTGTGAACACTGTAGTACCTTCATTTATTGTTTGATCCTTACCAAACTTACAATGATTGTTATTATTAATGATAACTCAGACAAGTTCAAAAACTAGCCAAATCGAATGAGTAACAGTAGAGTTATGGCCCTTGATTTTCTGAAAAATGCCATATTCTGCCTTGTGAACACTCTAGCACCTTCATTTATTATTTGATCTTTACCAGACTTGAACAGACTGTTAATATCAATGAAATCTCGGACGAGTTCGAAAAGCAGCTGAATGGGATTAGTAGAGTTATGGCCCTTGTTTTTGAGGAAAGCTATAGTCTGCCTTGTGAACACTCTAGCACCTTTATTTATCATTTGATCTTTACCAAACTTACATAGATTGTTAATATCATTGAAAGCTCAGACAAAATTTGAAAATCAGCCAGTTTTTTATTAGTAACACCGAAGTTACGGCCCTTGATTTAGTTAAAAATGCTGTATTTTGCTTCATTAAGACGATAGGGCTTTCATTTGGCCAGATTTTAATGAAACTTTGCAGGGATGATCAGTACCAAATCTAGTTATGTATATCTTGACCAGTTCCAGTTGAATGACTTTTGGCAGATTTATGGCCCTTTAATGGTTTTAATACACAAGCTTTGTCCGGATGTTTTTTTCCTGATTTCAGCGAAACTTTGCAGGGATGGTCAGTACAGGCCTAGTGGTGCATATCATCACTAAGTTCCACTTGATTTTTGGCTGAGTTATGGCCCTTCAAAGGTTTTACTACACAAACTTTATCTGGACTATGTTCTCCTGAACCCCTGGCTGGATTTCAGTGAAACTTTGCAGGGATGATCAATTCCAGGTCTAGTTCTGGTTGAATGAGTTATGGCCTAATATACACAAACTTTATCCGGACAATTTTTCCTGAACCCCTGGCTGGATTTCAGTGAAACTTTGCAGGGATGATCAATTCCAGGTCTAGTTCTGGTTGAATGAGTTATGGCCTAATATACACAAACTTTATCCAGACAATTTTTCCTGAACACCTGGCTGGATTTCAGTGAAACTTGGCAAGAATGATCAGTACCCAGCCTAGTTGCACATGTTCTTGTCGTGTTTCCCATCAAAGATTCCATATAGCCAGTAGAGCGAAACAGGCCCTCTTGGGCCTCTTGTTAAGAGTTATGAGTATTTGTAGTAAGTTGATGAGTAATGATACACAAATTTAGAAAAAAAAGATGTTTTTGTAAAACAAATATGCTGAAATACTCAGCTCAACTACAGCTCTGTGAAAGTTCTTTGTAGAATAAATAATCTACAGTGAAATACCAGTCAATCATGATCTTCTAAATCTGAGCCTGCCTTTATTCCGTTTCACTGTTCACTATATAATCTTTTATGGGGTGCTCCTTATATTTGATCTAATCATGAAGTCAGTCAGTCGATCAACATCATATTGATCATACTTAATAAACGTACATTAAAATGCAGAATGGGAAATAATGCATCCATGTTCCAATGATACATTTTCTGGTTTGCATCCAAAATTAAATGTCTGCTTGCATCCAAATTCCATTAACATATTTTTGCATTTAAAATAAATTACCTTTTTATATAATTTTCTTGATGGATACAATTTTTGATAAAAATAATAAATAGTAAAACCTTTCTTTGTTCACCTGTTATATTAATATGTACAGATTCTGAACAAGTCTACATTTAAAGTCGGAGGCAGGGTTGTTGCTTATTAGCCTATCTGTTTCATATCTGCAATATAAGTTATTATCTTTTTCAGAAGGAAGTATTCAGGGTTTATTACCCTTCCGTAATAATGCAATAAATCTCTGCAGTGATATGATACAAAGTCTTGCACTAATTGGCCAATTTAGAAACTCATACGCCTTATTAACATCACCATCACGGCAGAACGATATACAAATTACTGCTGACTTATGACTTCTGTATGAAAATCATAGTATCAATTAAAGTGAAGAAATATTTTCTGTAGGCTTGGCAAGATCCTGTTAAAGCAGCATTCGCTCATTTAGATAATGTATTGAAAACATTTAATTTCTAAGGTGGAGATTTTGCTGATAATGATAACCATTCTGTTTTATAGCTATTGAGCATTGATTAACCACCTATTTACCACCAAAAAAAGTAGCAGAGGCTAAGATAAGATAGTGATGTGGTTCAGGTTGACCCTAAACAAAATTGTTGCTGTTAACTCTTTTAAAGGAACACATGGAAATCTTGATTTGTGTAAAACACACGGCATCCCGTTAGTTTTCCTACATGACTTGCATTTTTTCAATCAGTAATATTGCTGGTATATTATATATATAACACTTCATCGAGAATATATATATATATAATCCAGAGTGGTCAGTCCCTGCAACACTGCCAAACGATAAGTTGTTTTTTAAACAGTTTTCTTTAAACAGCCGTGTATTTTAGTGTTTTTTGTATCATATTTGTTCTTTTTGTGTCTGTGTACCCCTGATGAAGGCGTAAGCCGAAAGCGCTTGGGTTTTTATAAACTGTAGCACTGTAGAAATGTATTTTTCCCCATCTATGAATTTATTCTAACATTTTCGTATCCCCTCGAGGATCCAGTACTTTTTGAAACGTATTTTGTAGATGTATGTATTTTCTCATTCTTAAATATATAAAATTATATATATAGTAAAAGTAGAGTTATGGCCTTATTTATATATATATATATATAAATAAGTAAAAACTCTAGCAATTATATTTATGCCGTAGTTTTCGGCCTTGCTGCCTTCCTCAGTGGCGTATTTAATAACAATGAATATACACAGTAAAACGGAACTGACGTAACGTTATTAAGCGACGTCGTTTGGCGCGCTATTCCTTAGTATTGATGCCGTACGGCTTATAAGTTCTGAGCTTTTTCTTCCATAAGCCCTCGATTGTTTTTCTGTACATATCCTCCCCATGCAGTTTTTCGAGGCCCATCACCATAAAGTCATTAACGCTATGGCCTTCACTATAAAAATGGGCAGCTATATATATATACCTCGACACCGGTAGGTTTAGGAATGGTGTACATATGCTGAAACATTTGGCTGTTGTTGGCAGGATATAGCTACTTTAAAAACAAAGGGAAAGCCCAGAGACTGGGGAAGATTTATAAACTTAATCTTCCCCATGTGATTGCCGGGGCAGAATACAACCACTGCAAATCCCGCTAGAGACAGAGGGTTAGGACTCCCTCTTCATGTTCATTTTGTCATGTTTCAATATCATGCTCTTTTAAGGTCTTCATCAAGACACCGCTTATGTAAACGTGGCTCCATTATAAATGGAGTGTCTACTAAAGAATTTGCAACAACTCTGCAGTTATGCATGCTAGATGGTTCTAGGCCTATTCTCCATATTTTATCGTGATGTAATTGGAGGATAGCCTGGCATGTTCATTCCTGTTAGGCGTCATATAACCTTTTATGTGTTGGTGCACCCTAAAATGCAATTCATAACTGAATCTGTGACATTTATAAGTATTTCTGCATTGAATGTCTTGAATTCCTTTTCTGTTAATTAATTATTTACTAAGTACCCAGAGTTGCATTATCGGTTTGTTCATTAATTCCTGAATTACCTGGCACTGTTATTAAGTTGAAATTGTAGTTGTACTTATCAACGTCAGCCTTTCCTTTTTCCTAATTAGCAGGTTACTTCACATAACCAGCAATTAACTTGACAAAACAATGCAGCAGAAACATGACATTGTGTCTGCAACGCCAAGATGTGCAGCATAACTTAAAGGGACACACGGCAATATCTGAATCTGAATCTGAATCTGTACGATGTAGGGCCTGTTACGGCATAAACACATCGGAAGAGAGGCTGTTGCTGTTAGTAGCACTTTACGAGAGCTGATTTAAAGCTCTCCAATGATGACGTGCAAACGAAACTGTCTTCAATATGGTTCCAATCAATAATTGTCTTAAGAAAGAATGAGTTTTTATATTGTTCGTTCACCGCACTGTATTGTTTTGAAGCACTTTGAATTATTTAGCACCTGATTGTCTATAATGTTATTAGCTTGAAAGTCACTGAAAGCTTTTGCTTTAATACGGCGTTTAGGTCTTTCAGGAATTAGATAGTCTTGGCATTTGAAAGCTGGCACCAGCCCCTCGACCACCTTGTAGAAGAAGACGAGTCGGTTCATCTTCCTTTTGTCTTGGAGCGACGGTAGCTTCAGATCGGACAGCATTCGTGTGACACATCCCTCCTCGCGTGACTTGTAGTCTCCGGAGACAAACCTAGCTGCTTGGCTTTGGACCCTTTCCAATCTGTTTATGTCCTTCTTTTAATAGGGATCCCAGACGGTGGCGCTATATTCCAGCGTCGATCGCACCAGTGCCAGGTATGCTGATCTTCTGCATGACTTAGGGCAGTGTTTTAGGTTGCGCTTCATGAACCAGAGGGATGAGTTGGCCTTCTTGATGGTCTTTGTTATGTGCGCATCCCATTTCAGATCTTCCAATATGGTTACTCCGAGGTAGTGGCTTTCTTTAACTTGTTGGAGGATCTGATTATTTAGGGAGTAGAAGTTAGAAGATTTGGAGTTAATGCTCATGATGTAACACTTCTTGGCATTAAACTGCATGCCCCAGTTGTGAGCCCAATCTTCTAACGCCTTCAAGTCCTCTTGGAGTATAAGATGGTCCTTTCTGGTTACTATGACCCTGTAGAGAAGGCAGTCATCCGCGAATAAACGCGCCTGTGATTTAACGGAATCAGGGAGATCGTTGATGTAACACAGAAAGAGTAGAGGCCCCATGACTGTACCCTGAGGGACAACAGAGTCTACTGTGACTGGGTCCGAGTACTGGCCTTCTACTAAAACTTGCATATGCCGCTGGGTCAGGAAGTTCCGAGTCCAGGTGTTTAGGGGTCCGTCTACTCCATAATTCTTTATCTTGGCCAGAAGCTTCTCGTGAGGAACTGTATCGAAGTCCTTAGAGAAGTCTAGGATAATTATATCTGTTTGGCTGCCAGCGTCATGTTTCTTCAGTAGGTCATGTACGGTTGCCAGAAGTTGGGTTTGAATATTTATCAAGCATTTATAATAAATATTATTCGGAATTGGTCTGGATGGACTTTCCACGTAGGTACAGTTGTTTGTACCTACCTCATGACCGATCATACCCATGAGAGTCCTTAGTTATTTCCAAGTTAGTCTATACGCATCTCAGTTTATTAATATTATTTAATTTTGACCTAAAACCTTTTTACTTGCAATTAAATATTGAGATAGCATAATTTAGAGTTTATAATTTTTCCACGTTATTCTACCACAGGTTTAAATAATAATATTCTTGGTCCAATATACTCAACAATAAGTTATATATGCAAAAGCGTTTGCTTTTGAACTATTCAAATGAAATATTAATAATTTCCAAATATGGAAGCTATGTAGAAAATCTAACAAGACGGAGTACTGTGGTCTAGTGGTAGAGCATTGGACCCATGATCGAAAAGTCATGGGTTCGATCCCCGCCATTACCGTATGTGTTGTGTCCCTGAGCAGGACACTTTATCTGCATTTGCTTAGTACTGGTTCTACCCAGGAAGACATCGATAGTGATTAAAATAAGCTCAGAGAGCTTTCGTTACAATCGATGTAAAATAAATTATTTTAAACAAACAAGACGGAGCAAGTTTTTAAAAAGGGAAGATTACCATATGTCCATTTAACGTAAATGTTGAAACACAACAGATAAACAAACCCTAGAATTTTCAGTATTTAAACAGTATTTTGATATTTTTACCATAGCGGGTTAAGGTTTAATGTTATTTCGTTGATTCTGATCGAAGCTGCCAGTCACACGGGGTACCATTTGTTAGTACATTCATTGCCTGTTTGCATGTACCAAAATGTTTCAGCCGATGATAGCATTTTACCACCCCACTCCCCAACAAAAACAGACACCTGCAACTCGTTTACCGCAATATAACTTTTTTGCAATGGTTAGCCGTTTTCGATGTAAATGGAGGGTGGGCATGGAATGTTAATTCCTGCTTGTACCATATAACCTTTTGGTTAGCTATTTCAACTTTAAACTCAGTTCAGTTAATCTCTTGAATTTAACAGCTCACAAACATAGTTTTGAGAAAGTGTTGATTCTTATGGATGGCGCGAGGTATACAGTACTGGTTCTACCCAGGAAAAATGGTCTGTTGCTACCTCAAAAAGACCATCATAATTTATATGGCCTAAAATGTGCTAAAAATAATGAAAAACGCCATTCAAACAAAACAAACAAACTGATTTAAGAGTTTGACTATATCTATATTGACACAAAGAAATTCTGAAAAACCGATGAAATTGTCCTGTTAAAAATGCTGAAATAGTATAGATGTTTCATATACCGTTAAATTATAAAAATATTTGGGTTTTGTAATGTCTTGATGAAGCTACCGGTAATATCAATTGATCAAAAGAAAGAATTTTAGAATTCATTTTTTAATGAGAAAAAAAATACTGAAGGTTAAGGTATCATCAATTAAGTGAACTTCTAAAATTTCAGTAAATTTGTAAAAAAATAATTTGTTGGAGTGTCGTTAAAGGGGCACAGAGCAATGCTGATTATTTTTAATTTGCGGCATTTAGCTTGCATAAAAAATTGTTTTTGCATATTACTAATTGTTGATTAGATTACATCATTAATATATTTAAAAATCTGTGTAATGGTATAATAAGAAAGGAAATATTGAAACTCTAAATTTTATTATCTTTTCATTAATTATATGCAAATTCAAAGTGAAAGTGATACTGATTAATAAATGTAGGTGCTATTAACCCTTAATCTGCTACATAATTATATATAATGGACTGTTCTTTCTTTGAATTAAGACCATTTCATTTATGTGACAAAGGGGTGTTTTGGGGGAAATGACTGATCAGCAGCTGTACATTGTAAACCCTGATCAGCCTGTGACTGCGAGTTACTCGCAGATCTGGGTTTACAATGGATGCAAAGGCTATTATAGTCATGCTTGACGGGTTAAGGGTTAAAGTTCAGTGCTTTGAAGACTCGCCAAAAGGGCTAAGTACCATATAGGTAGTATATTTTAAACACAAATATAATATTGTTCATATATTAGGCTTGATAAGTTTTTAAAGATGCCATGTGTCCCTTTAAGTTCAATTATGATATGATTGAGAGGATAATAATCAAATCTGTTTTATTTTGTCTTTTTTGAAACTAACCATTGAATCTTGATTTCCTGATAAGATGTTATCTTTGACTTTTATAACCTCCTGATATGACCCCCACTGTTATCCTATATTCGATGCAATAGTGAGAACAAGAAGTGGTGTATTATAACTGAGCTAATTGACTCGAATTGAGACATTAATGGTTGTTGTGTGTTTTTTTACGCGAATATTGGCCGCCTATATTACGGCACCTGGTTTGATAATCAATTGATTGTTATCGACATGTGAAACATCTCGGTAATATTTACATACGGAGTAATTGATAGGCTTGTCAGAGATTAGGGAAGGAAAGATTTATCGATGGCGGATATTTGAGGAAAAAACTTTCCCGGACTTTGACGTGAAAAATGCACTTGGGGTCTAGAGCGTGTTTGCTCTCCAAGCTGTTTTGGACGGGATTATTGTATTATTGACTGAAATAGAAAAAAACTATATGAACTTGATCAATATTTGCATGTCTGTTGCTTTCTTGTTTTGATCGGGGGTAATCTGTCTTGACACACACGTGCAGATCGTGTCAATATTTCCGTGTCGTCTGCTTTCTGTTTCGATCCTGTGTTGACACGTACGTGCAGATTGTGTCAGTATTTCCGTGTCTGCTGCTTTCTGTTTTGATCGGACTATTCTTTCTTGGTATCGATGGTTTTCAAAATAAGTGCACTAACAGCAGAACTACATTTTATAAATATGTTATCAGGCTCTTGCCTAATAAGGAGTACTGCGATTCATCTTTATTCCCACACACCCAAGGAAATAGAAGTGAATAGGAGTGCTCCCTGCTCTGCCACCCTACCACAACACACAATTAAATGCTGTCATATTATGAGAGAATCTTAATTTTGCATTACGCCTGGCTGTATTCCATTTTAGATTATCTGGGTCCTGCAAAGAGTTTGCATTGATGCCTGAAAGGGGACACATGGTGATCGTAAGAATTTATCAAGAATTAAAATAAGCACCAATCAAATAATTATTATGCATAATCTCACTTCCTGGAGCTCAAATAATTATTTGATTAATATACACTTTATGTAAAAGCACCACAGGTTTAAACAAAATCAAAGATTGCCAATTGTGACCCTTTCAGATGATGCAGGGTTTCCTTAAGGGCCATGTCACAGGTGACAAACTTTCCTGGCTTCTTAGAAGCAAAATGCTTCTATCTCATGCCGTGCAACATGCCAGATCTTTTTTTTCTAAAAACTTTGAAGACTCCCTATAGCCTGGTAATTTTTTGAAAAAACCCCGCAATAACTGTCTAATTTGTGAAAAAAGTGTTGAAAGATTAATTGTTAAAAGCGATATAAACTCAATACATACATACATTATTAAAACAAAGGTATACAATTATTCAGCATAATATGGTACATTTTAGATAAACTTCCTTCTAGAAAACAATATTTAGAAAGTAAGAGGGGAAATTAACAACAACAAAAAATTGTGAAAAAATGACCAGTTTTGAATTGTGAAGGAGCCAAATGTCAGCCCCTGTTATTGAAGGGAAAAAAGAGCTGCATCTCTCCAGACATGCCTTTTTTGGCGAAAACTGTATTACCGGTTCAGCCATATGCTATCGCTTATAGACCAGATACATCGTTTTAGCGCACCACGCGGATGTTACCATATTTTTCAAGACCAGACCTATTGTACTGAACGCAGTATCTCAGTCTGACGATTTGTCTAGATTTTTATTGTTATGTTTGTATTTGAAATCAACCCCTGCGAGAATTTCAAGAACTGTTCTTGAACTGTTCTTGAACTAGAGTTCTAGAACAGTTCAAGAATGGACATGAACATTAAATGGCCGCTTCCAGAACTGTTATGGAACTTCCAGAACTGTTATGGAACTTCAAGAACTGCTCTGTTCAAGAACAGAACAGTTCTTGAACTAGTTCAAGAGCAGTTGTTGAACTAGTTACAGAAAAGTTCTTGAACTAGTTCAAAGTTCTTGAACTCTTGAACTAGTTCAAGAACTTGTAGTTCTAGAAGCGGCCATTTAATGTTCATGTCAATTCAAGAAGTTTTCTAGAACTCAAGTTCAAGAAGAGTTCTTGAAGTAAATAAAAACTGCTCTGTTCTTGAACTTCAAAAACTGTTCTTGAAGAACTACAGATTCATGAACCTCAGTTATTAAACAATTCTAGAACTATACAAGTTCATGAACTATACTTCTTGAACTTGAAGGCTAGTTCAAGAACAGGTCTTCAAGTTTATAGTACTACTGGCAGATTTTTGCTTTAAATAAATGTCTGCTTTTCCTTGATCAAATGGTACTAATGTTTAAGTGATGTGCACACATGAGGCAAAATGATCAAGTTTAAAGATAAAGGCTGTAAAATAGTAACTTTAGGTTGTCATCTATCAACCATCAGTCCTAACTTTGTAACCTAGTACATTTTAAATCCTTCTGTCAGTTGGACCACACTGTTATTCATAAACTCAAGGATTAGGTATTTCAATTTTAACCATTGATGGGCTGAAAATCTTAATAAATACATACCATCTTCATCATGGCACTCTTATGGTGTGCCTAAAAGAGTTCCTCATTTGTGTCATAATACTAAGAAGGTGATATAAGAAGACGTACAGTAAAGTAGTGTATACAAATCTGTATCTGTAACATTTTAATCATGTTAACTGATGAACCAAAAGTTCTTGAAAAAGTCTTTATCTGAAAGGTTTATCTGAGATCAAGACCCATTAGTTCAAAAACTGAATGGTTCTAGAACCATAGGTTGAAGAACTTGCTTATAGGTTAATTGTTCGGTTCTTGAACCACAGATAAGTTCAACAACTACAGATTCGTAAACCTCAGTTCTTGAAAAGTTCTAGAAGTTCATAGTTCTAAAACTTTTCAAGTGAGTCTGTAGTTCTTGAACTTATTTGTGGTTCAAGAACCAAACTAAATTAATCTATAAGCAAGTTCAAGAACCAACTTCTTGAACTTGAAGGCTAGTTCAAGAACAGTTCTTCAAGTTCTAGAACAGTTCTAGAACCAAGTGTTAGTTCATGAACCTTTTTTCACAGGGAGGCGTCGCAGATGATCAAGACTATTGCTCAGATAGTCTTGATCATCTTCGACGCTTGATTGTAAATATAGACAGACCCTCAACTAAATAATAACAGGACTCTACATGACCTTTCAATTTTCATCCCAGATAATAAAACAAACTTTGTTTTTATTTTCACGACAGTTTGTTGACCCTCATTTTCACTGCGAAAACGAGACAATGTTCGAAATGTTGCAATGTACGGTTTCCCACTAAACTGCATGTTATGGTCCTTTGCGCTTCGAATGATAATGTAAAACCAGATGCCCATGAGGACAAGTAACATTAATTTTGCTGGTATAAAATCAACATTAAAACCGACATGATATTGTTTATTTTACACATCATCATAAACATTACGTCATTATTCGCGTTAGAATTTGAAGCGTCAATCATTAAGTTACACTTCCGTTTTTTTTGATATTTTATAATGCGGCGGCGCTTTTGATTAGTAAAATGCGGCGCTTTTAGAAAACGTCAGTACTATGGCAGAGAATCATGTTGATAGAATGGTATCATAAAACTATGTTAATATAATTTATTTATCTGAAAAAAACACATTAATTTAATAGTGTATTTTATTTAAATCTTTATTACACTAATTTACATATTCTAGTTCCGTTTATTTATAACAAAACTCATTAGAAATACAGTTTATAATTTAATAGATAACTTAAGACTATCCTTATTTTTCTGTCTGTCTCTTCGTGCTTTTCTTAAGGAAAGAAGGAACATGGAATTTTAATTTTGCTCAATTCACAACTTTGAATACTGAGTTTGACTCTTGCGAGTAGACAATAACTTCGTGTTGGGGAATGAAAGATTTTTTGTTTGTTGTTGTTTTAAAATAAATAATTCTATTGATTAAAAAGACCTTTATCAGTTCTAAAGTTTATACAAAGTTTCATTTCGAAAATTGGTATAATAAAGCAGGGAGTAAGTATACATAAGTGTACTTACTCCCTGAATAAAGTGACCTTCGACAATCTGGACTACCGATTCTGAAGCTGGGCCCCCAACTTTTGCCAGCAAAGGGCCCAGTTAGCTCCTAGTCAAAAAATATTAAGGTTCATCCCTGGAAAATAATTATTTTGCATGTATAACTAACTTTATACCACTGATGCTGAATTTACGCATTGCAAAATGAGTGTATCTGAGGACATGTTTTGTGAGAATCTTCAACTTGAGAATTATTTGAGAACGTTATTTGAGAACTGTAATAGTTTGTAACATGTTTTATGAGAATCTTAAATTTGTGTAGGTGTGCCATAAAACCCAATTAATTCAAATCAGTGAACTTCGGAACTGTGTGTGATTGAGAACTATCGGAGAACAGAAATAGCTTATTGAGACTATGGAACTTGAGTTTTGAAATGTGAGAACATGTATTCAAATAATTGAGAATCTGGGATATCTGACCATGAGAGTATCATACTGTATAGTTAGCTTGAACTATTTGAAAACTATTTGCGAGTTTTGCTTGAGAACTTGACAAGTTTGCTGAGACTATTGGACTTGAGATAGATTTAGAAAGGTGAGTATTTATAACACGAATTATTATATAACCTATAAATAGACGCGTTTTCATTGGCTAAAAAGTAATTTTTTAGAAAAAATATCTAGCGATATTGACCTGTTTTTTTGATATTGACCTGTTTTTTTGATATTGACCTGTTTTATATAATTGTTTTTTTGATATTGACCTGTTTTATATAATTGTAAATTGAGGGTTATATAATAAAACAGTTATGGACTTTTCAGCTGTTATACATGATGTTGATATGTACCAAAAAATCATTATTGACCTCGGCTATCGCCTCGGTCAATAATGATTTTTTTGGTGCATATCACATCATGTATAACAGCTGAAAAGTCCATAATTGTATAATATTCGTCAATAACAATCATGCAAATTCATACAATCTTTAATTTGAACTATACGAACAGCTCAAAACCATTTGTTTACGAATGTTTTCGCCATTCAGTACGCAGTACTTTGATTAGTTTTATTGTCAATATTACAGCCATCTTGAGGTTATTTAAAAGCAAATACCATTTGCTCCAGTTTGTTATTTTGCATAAGAAAGAGTAAATTTTACACCCAGTGTTAATGTCAAACTGACATGCCTTTATATAGTTGGGTGGGGAATCTCTGTGATGCGACAAAAGATGAAATTTTATATAGTTCCTAAACATACATAAATGAAAAGAGAAAAAAAGTTTCACCCGATACCTTAAACCATTTGCTTAAAAACACAAAACAGATTGATGGCTGCGAAGTATTGATCTAATAGTTTAAATTCTGCGTTTTCTTCTTTTTATTATTTAACATAATAGTAAATGGGTGTATAACTGTATATCACTTGAAGATGATAAGTGTGCAATATAACACTTTGCTTGAATTTCATCATTTATGCAATATCTTTTAAATTACTTGTGACACGTTATTAATGTATGAAAGTTTACTATTGAAAGTCAGTAGAGTGCGATTCATTAAAATACTGAATTATGCCTATCTCTTTTCACCCCATATGTAATAAATGACGAGAAGGCCAAGAAAAAAGTATATACCGTATTGTTTCTAATTAGCGCTCCCCCTCTAATTAGCGGTCCCCCCCTAACTTTTAAAGAAAAATAATCTTACCTTGAGGTGTAAAAGTGGTTAATATCCAATGAATGAATGAATAAATGGTGTTTTACGGCACGTCGACACATAAATAGGTCATATTGTGCGCAAAAATCGATAAATCATGAACGAATGAAGTAGTAATTAAAAATAATGTAAACGTATAAAGATAAAACTATCTACTAATAGGGGATGATATGGAAGCAATATAAACTATGTATATATGTAAATCAACAAATGCTCGCCAACGGGCTTGTAAACAAGATATATAGGAAAATATTATATTGATTTATAAAGTCTGATTTCTTTAAGGAAATCTAAAACAAGACTAAAATCTGTAGTATCAAATAACTCTTTCAAAGTATTAAGTGTGTAGTATCTTTGTCGCATAGGATCAAAGTCTACACATTCCAACAAGATATATTTGACCATTAACGGTGCAAAACAGGGTATACATTCTGGCAACTGCTCACCTTGTAATAAATATGAATGAGTACAGCGTGTATGCCCTATGCTGACTCTGGCTAGGACAACTTCCTCTCGACGAATGGGTCTACTAGAAGGACGCCATTCTCCGAGTAATGGTTTAATGGAATGGAGTTTATTGTTCACCGGCAAGTCCCAAGCGGCTTGCCAAGAGTTACGAATATATGTGTTGATACAACTTTTAAAATCAGTATAAGGTAATTTGGTATTAGATATATGTAAACCTAATGCTGCCTTAGCAGCACTATCAGCTCTATCATTATCACGTATTCCTACATGGCTTGGAAGCCAGCAGAAAATAATAACATTATCAACTTTAAGAGAATTGTACTTTTCTAAAAGTGTTTCATATTACCCAGTGCTTGAAGAGATGAAAGGGAATCAGAAAAGACTACGAAATGGTCATCATCAAATTCCTGAATATAATTTTCAATTACCTTAAGTTCAGCTGAAAAGATAGAGGCCTTGTCAGACAGGTGGCTCTTTATGCTATGTTTGTGAACAACAGCTGCTGCAGCTACCTTGTCTCCATCTTTAGAACATCTGTGTATATATGTTGAAAGTTACTGTATTTTGATTTAATTTCATTAAATTTTCTTCCAAGAAAAGTGGTTAAAATCCAAGAAACAGTATACACACACTTATGAATTTAATTCCATATTTCAGTAACTCAACATTTTTTAGCATTATATAAGGAAATTAAAATGTGTACTGGCTTACGAAAAGCGTTCTAATAAGCGCCCCCCCCCCCCCCCCCCCCCCCCCCCCCCCACCCCCCCCCCCCCCCCCCCCCCCACCCCCCCACTCCCTTTCAGAAAATGTCGTCTCCCAGGGGCACTAATTAGAAACAATACGGTAAGTAGCTTGGTTAAATTCACTTATGATGTGAAAGACAGGAACTTTATATATTTTTTCTTCATTCCCATCCTTAATTTGATGAAATGAGAAACACTTTTGAAATAAAAAAAACTTTTTTAACCCTTAACCCGCTAAGCAACTCTGGACACTCAGGGACCTAATAGAATTAGTTGAGTACAGTTCCCATCTGTCATGGAACTCTTGTCATTGTCAGAGTATTGATAATTTAACCCTTAACCCGCTAAGCACGACTATAATAGCCTTTGTGTCCATTGTAAACCCAGATCAGCCTGAAAGTGACATCTGATCAGGGTTTATAATGTCCGGCTGCTGATCAGTAATTTTTGCCCAAAACACCCCTTTGTCACATAAATGGAATTGTCTGAATTCAAAGAAAGAACAGTCCATTATATATATGTAGCGGTTAAGGGTTAAACCACATTGGGGGTTATGCAGTCTCAGAGAGATCACCACAAGTTATTACTTACAGAGTGAGGTTGATGTCTGTTACAAGAACTGAAATTTTGTTCCCACATTTATTTCCTTCTATTATACGGTATTCCCGCGCTCACTCACGCTTTGGTGTTTGGATTTTTTTTTTTTTTAAATGAATGACAGTTTATGGTAGTAGTAGGATTCGCGATCATGTATAATTCAAACAATTTGGTTTGGACTAATTATTTATGTATCCAAATTTGAGTGTTGTGGAATTTCATTGAAAGAGCTTTAACAAAAGAAAAAAGTTAGAACTCAAATAATCATGAATATTTTTACATGTTAGGCCTCTTTTTTTTAATAACTTGGTTTACGGATCCGCCGAGTATAATTTTCCCGTTTTGGAAAAAAAATAAAATTGTACTTTTCCTTTTTTTTTTTCTTTTTTTTCCCCCCACTCTTGTCAAGGACTAGAATTCCGTGCAAGTTTTTCCTGCTATATTCGTTTGTTGTATCCTACATTTGTTGTCATTCATTCAAGTTAGACATGCTCGGTTATCTAAAGTATGCTATTAAACATGGATTTTGATAGGGATCTACGAAAAGTGATGTTCAATTTTTGATTCTCTCCCCCTTTTTGACTTAAAACGTCGACATTTTGCTTGTAATTTTTTTTCAATCAATTTTATTTTTATTTTTATTTTGACCTCCTGACGTAGTTTTTCCAGAAAAAGTCCGTAAACCAAGTTATTAAAAAAAAGAGACCTTACTTGCAGTTTAATATGTTTACACTTGCATTGATCCATACTCAGTATTAAGTCACTCAAGGTCATGTGTGTATTGACTAATTGAAATATTTATCAAGTATGTATTTATAATTCAAGGGTAGCACAGCCTAGAAAATATGTAAACATATTATACTGAAAGTGTCATGCAAAAATATTCAAGATTATTTGAGTTCTAATTTTTATCTTTTTAAATGAAATTTCAATGGGATTACACAAAAAGGGGGCATTTAAGGTGAAACATTTAGTCTCACCTTAAATGTTATTTATAACAGGCAGGGAATGAGAATTCGTTCGTACAAACAGAGAATTGGCTATAGGCAAGTTAATGCCATCGTGAGATGTGTACGCACGTATATCCATCACTGTTATGATTCTGTCATGCTCAACAGAGTTATACTGAAAGTATTATGCAAAAATATTCAAGATTATTTGAGTTCTAATTTTTATCTTTTTAAATGCAATCTCAATGGGATTACACAAAAAGGGGGCATAATCCTTAATACTGTTATTTATTATAGGCAGATAATGAGAAATCGTTCATACAAACAGAGAGTTGGCACTAATCGAGTTAATGCCATCGTGAGATGTGTACGCACGTATATCCATCACTGTTACGATTCTGTCATGCTCAGCGGGGTGCTAGTTATAGAATTTACACAAAATTTGACTGACAAGCAATTCTTGCAGGTGGAAACTTCAAACTTACAGGTGAAATTACGCATAAAATTCGTTTTAATTTCACTTTTCATTGTATAGAAACTTTATGTTGGAAAACACATTTTTCCCACCAGAAGTTAAAGCGTGAGTTAAAATAATAATTTGTTATTATTATAGGGCTGTGATTTATACTTAGGCACAGAAAGCCACATGATTTGGGAAATTCAAAGTTTTTACTCACAATTACTACTAAATTAGGGAGGGGTCATTGTTAACCGAGCTGTCCATAATGAACCAGCGTCTATCCTCTGGGCATATAGAAGAAGCGGAGGAATCTATAGGTAATCCCTGATTGCTCCGTATTCTCTCCGTTTCTGAAGGGGCTGCGGTGGCCCAGTATAATAACATTACGTGGTCCCGCCTTAATTCTGTTAAGCGATGGGAAAGCTTATACTAGCAGGATTTTATAACGGGTATTTCGACAATAAAACACGTTTTAAAAACAATTTTTAAAAAAAATGGGATTATCAAGTTTAAAAGTATCTATTAAATGTTTTAATTTTACAATACGCAAACTTTTTAAGCCGAAATGAAGGTTTTATTTCATACCCAAGCCAACCCGTCGCTTTTTGAAGAAGGGGTTTGATGGGGTATGAAAGTTAATACTCGGACCACCTAATGGATAGCAAGTTGACTCTGAATACAGAGATTAAAGGTTCTAGTCTCACCGGCCCTCGACCAACAGATTTGGATTCATCAGAGTCTATCCTCTGAGCACGTAAGCGAACCATAGTATTCTGTTTGATAGTAAGAAAAAGGTTTTCTGGGTCTGATTCCTAAGTATCCGTTTCTTCTCTTCAGCAGCTCGAAATAACGTGTTGACGAGCCGCTAAACAACAATTGCAAACACTCTGGAGGGAGCTTCTGTATAACCTATATGATGTGGTGATGAGCCATTTATTAGTCCCCTACCGGAGTGTCCCTGGAGGGGACTATAGGTTTGTCCCCCATCACGTCCGTCAGTCGGTCCGTCAGACAGTCCGACCCACAAAATATGGTCCTACAATATCGAGAAAAGTATTTAAAATATTTTTATGAAACTTGACATGCTGGGGACAATGAGGGGATTATGCACATTATTTTATTTTGTTGATCTGACAAAAAATATGGTTGCTAGGGCAACGGAAATAGTAAAAATACACAAAATATTATAATATAATGAAAATGTGTGTGTAGGTAAAAAGTGAATAGGAGTGAGTGTCAAAAATTGTGGTTGCTATGGCAACAGAAATTGTTAAAAATACATAAAATACACTGTTACTAAATACAGAAAAAAAAAAGGTTTCCGCTACATAAGTTTTGTTAGGAAAGAGATATTGGAATGAAACTTTGCTTATATAAACAGGAAGCTTGGAATTCCATTTGGGGGTCACTGGGGTCAAGGTCAAGGTCACTGTTACTAAAAATAGAAAAATGGTTTTGCTAAATAACTTTAGTTAGGAATGACATATTGTTCCGAAACTTGGTGTGTAGGTAACTTATTTGAAAGGCAAGTTTGGGATTGCATTAGTGGCCAATGGGGTCAAGGTCAAGGTCACTGTTACTAAAAATAGAAAAATGGTTTCCACTCAATAACTTTAGTTAGGAATGAGATATTAGAAAGACATTTTATGGGTATGTAGCTTATATGTAAAGGAAGCTTGCATTTGGGGTCACTGAAAACAAAGTCAAGGTCACTGTTAGTAAAAATAAAAAAATGGTTTCCGCTCAATAACTTCACTTAGGAATGACATATTGTAATGAAACTTTATGGGTAGGTAGCTGCATTTTTGAAAATGAAGCTTGTGGTTGCATTTGGGGTCACTGGGTTCAAGGTCAAGTTCACTGATACTGAAAATAGAACAACTGTTTCTGGTCATTACATAACTTTACTTAGGGATGAGATATTGGCCTGAAACTTGGTGTTTAGGTGGCTTATATGGAAAGCAAGTTTGGATTGCATTTATGGTCAAGGTCAAGGTCACTGTTGCTAAAGAAAAAGCCTGGTAGGGGACATGTATTGCTCTGCAATACTTGAGCATCTTGAAATAACTTGTGTAATTCACATTTTGTGTACCCTGCTTGAGAGTAATAGAAACAAAGGGATCACTTATAGTTGAGCGCTGTCGGTATAGGGAGTCTTTTACTATGCATCGTAGTCGTCTGGAGACACACTTTACCTGCAACCTAATGTACATTATATCTTGCAAAATATAGGTTAAGAAACAGCATACAGTTTTTCATTATCACATGCACAATCCGTGCAGTTACCCTGTTTTTATAACATTCAATTAATTCAAAGTTATGTCCCTTTTTGCAACATTTAATCTACAATTTTACCTGGGTAATAACCTATGGTTATGAAACATTATTAGTCAGTAAACTTATAGTGTTTTTCTATCACTTATTATACATTCCAGTCATGTCACACTGGTTGTATACTTCAATTTATCACAGAGTTACACCCCTTTTATAAAAGTTTAATCTACAACCTGTTCTAGGTTATAACTTGCAATTGCATGAAAAGTTTATATAAAGTAATTAAACATATTGTGTTTCTTAACACATTATACAGCCAAGTCACGTCCCCTGGTTTTATACTTCAGTTTATTACAGAGTTATGCCCCTTTTCACAAAAGTTAATCTACAACCTGTTCTGGGTTTTAACTTATAAAGCATTTGACCGATGATCATGAAACATTATATAAAGTTTAACTTTATATTAGTTTTCTTACCACTTTTATATAGTCCAGTCACCCTGGTTGCATAACCAGCTTTCCATTTTTAGCTCTACTGGCCATGGGCCAGCAGAGCTTATGGGATGGCGAGTTGTCCGTCGTCCGTCAATCGTCCGTTGTCTGTCGTTCACTTTTGTCTTTTTAAGACAATAGTGCCTTAATTTTTTATCTGATCTTTACGAAACTTTACCACATTGTCAATATCAATAAAAGCTCCGACAAGTTCGAAAACCAGCCAGATCGGACCAGTAACAGCGGAGTTATGGCCCTTGATTTAGTTAAAACTGCTATATTGCTATATTTTTGCCTCATTAGACGATAGGGCTTTCATTTTTCATCCTATCTTTACCAAACTTTAACAGATTGTTAATATCAATGAAAGTTCAGACAATTTTGAAAACCAGCCATATCGGACCAGTAACAGCGGAGTTATGACCCTTGATTTAGTTAAAAATGCCATATTTTGCCTTGTTAAGATGATAGGGGCTTTATTTTTCATTCGATCTTTACCAAACTTTATCAGATTGTTAATGTCAATGAAAGCTTGGACAAGTTCAAAAACCAGCCAGATGGGACCAGTAATTATGGAATTATGGCCCTTGATTTTGTTAAAAATGCTTTAATTTGCCTCGTTAATACGCCAGGGCCTTCATCTTGCTTAGGATCTTTGCCAAACTTTACCAGATTTTATGACTTTCTTTTTTTTATATTAAATATATTTTATTTTTTTTTATAGAATTTTTATTAATTGATTTTTTTTTTTGATTTTTTTTTTATTTTATTTTTTGATTTTTTTTATTATTTTTTTTTATTTTTATTTTTTTTTTAAAGGGGATGATGCACTATTTTCAAACACTATTTATTTAAAAGGGCTCTGAAAAACTTGAAAATAGCTGAAAGAATTATCAAAATGCCATGAAAAACAAAGGAGATATGACCTATTGAAAATTTACAAAGAATATAAATGGAGGCGGCCAGCTTTGAACGATGACGTCATCGCGCCATTTTACCATATATGTCATATTGACAAAATACATATTAAAGCAAAGAAAAACACTGCAAATTGATTAAAAATAAATATACATATGTAAAATGTATAAATTGTATGGTTAGTTTTCATTTGCAGGGATTTTCTTTGCTTTAAAATACGTTTTGTCAATATGCCATATATGGTAAAAAGGCGCGATGCCATCATCGTTCCAAGATGGCAGCCTCCATTTTGTTTTCTTGCAACTTTTCAATAGGTATCTCCTTTATTTTTCATGGCATTTTGATAATTCTTTCAGCATTTTTCAAGTTGTTCAGAGCCCTTTAAAATAAACCTTGTTAGAAAATAGTGCATCAACCCCCTTTAATTTTTTTAATTTTTTTTTTTTTTTTAGCTCTATTGGCCAAGTTCGAAAACTAGCCAGATCGGACCAGTAACAGAGGAGTTATGTCTCTTGATTTAGTTAAAAATGCTTTATTTTGCCTCGATAATACAGTAGGGCCTTCATTTTTCATCTGGTCTTTACCAAACTTAAACAGATTTTTTATGGCTCTTGATTTAGTTAAAAATGCTGTTTTTTGCTCAAAACTTTAAAAAAAACGTAAATTGCAGTCACTCGCTTCATTGCTGTTATAAGAGCCATGTTAGCCAGTAGGGCGTCCACAGGCCCTCTTGGGCCTCTTGTTTTAACCTGGATTATAACTTGCTATTTGATATATGGTCATGAAGCATTATGCATCTTTGTTATCTACAAACATCTAGTTGCAAACATTTCAGCATAGCTTTGGTTGTTAAAATGTAATTACAGTTCTTTATTCTCTAGTTTTTGTTTCAGAATATTATCTGACACCAGGAAGGCACATTATATCTCTGTTGTTTTATGTTAAAACAGTTTTGTTTCATGGAACACCCTCGATGACTTCATTTCGGAAAAAACGATACTTTTTCAAGAAAAAATAGTTTGAAAATTGAAGTGGGTGGTTTATTATTAATTGTTGCGGATGGTGAGAAGTATACAGTTCTGGGTCTACCCAGGAAAAATGAAGTGGTCTGCCTCTACGACAGAAAAACGGCTGTCATATATAGCCTAACATGCGCTAATATGATGTAAAACAATATTCAAACAAACAAACACATTTTACTATTATAGATAAACTCCTTGACAATTTGATAATTCTCTAGTATCTTGAGAGAAAACAACATATTTCATCGAAGCTTTCCACCACATGTTTATTCCATTTTGGCCGTCTTTCCCCAAAAAACGGATTATATTTTTTAATCACATTTGAAATGTTGTGGAATGCGCACATTTGTATGCATACATGAATGCAGGCGTGACTGACATTGTGAATGTTTGTGCAGCGAATCATAAGATAGGATTATGCATTAATATACATACAATGTCTGGCTATATTGAAAATGTTCCTATGTAAATAGGTTTATTTTTTTTCGGGTCTGAAATTAGATTTTGCAAAAAAACAACACCTGTAAACTGTCTGTGAAATAAAGTTGAACAAGTTTGGTGTCAACGATTGCACTTTAATTTTTTTTTTTTTTAAGTATATTGATCTTATACAGTCGGTTGAGATATAACTGGAACCAGATTTTTTGAGATAAATTGTCCTAAAGCGACAGTTTTACAAAATGTAATGTCCATGCATCAGAACAATGCATGGACATTTTCAGTTTTACAAATGTCCATGCATCAGAACAATGCATGGACATTTTCAGTTTTACAAATGTCCATGCATTGAAAAAGGTAAACGGCAATAATTTCACCCATGTAATATGCGTTTTGCTGGGGAAAAACAGGATAGAAAAGATCGGATTTTTGAAATTGTATTCGTAATTGTTTTAGACAAGCCGATTACGGAGATTTTCCGATCTTATTCGTTTACAATCGGAACTGCCTCGTCGGATTGGCGATGAGTTCCGATCGATTCGTTTACTATCTGAACTGCCCCGAGTAGTTTGTTTTCGTTCAACTGAATGGCATTGCGCATGTCCGATAAAATCGTAAAAACTCGTAGTTCTCCGGCAGGAATAAACGGCTGGGCAGCATTTTATTCAAGATATTGTTTTGATCATAATTAATAATTTACAGAACTGGAATACGAACCTTGTTGCTTCTTAGAATACTCATAAAATAGCTTTGCATACATATAAATGCAGTAATATTGAGTATTTAATATTTTACATTAAAAATCGCGTAGATATAGGTAGTGCCTCTTTAAGTTTGAGAAATAATGAAAACACATTTAAATTGTCCAATATTTTTTTCTGCTAAAGAACTCCAAATGACTGTTGTGTCAGATTGTTAATATCAAGTGACTATGAAATGGCATACAATACTACAATACCAAATGAATAGAATGAAATATTTAAAATTTGAATAATTGAGAGTCTGGCTAGATTACAGAAATTAGTTATTTTGAAATTGAATAAATGATTTATAGAACGTCTGTTTATATTATAACAGCATGGAATAATTCTTTCAAAAGAATAATGCTTTCAAAATCATTTTTGGGTGAATGTAAAGTAATATATGGAGTGCGTGGTCCAGCGGTAGGGCCTCAGACTCCAGATCGAGAGGTCGTGGGTTCGATTCTCGCCGTGACCAGGTTATTTATCCTTGAGCAAGATAATTAATCGACATTACCTAGGAAGCCACCGAGAGTGATTTATACCAGTTGCAAGAACTTGTTTCCCAATCAGTGTAAAAGAAATATGTTTAATTTTTTTTAATAAATTAAAAAATAAATATTGCCATGTGTCCCTTTAACACTTTAAATTATGCTCCATGGAAAATTGTATGAATATTTGTACAAACAATTGTAAGATATTAAAGGGACACATGACAATCTTGATTTTAAAAACTAGCAGCATCCCATTAGTTTTTTTGTACATAAATTGCATTTGTTCAATCATTAATTTTAATTATAAGAATTGTATTAAGCCATTTGTTTTTGCATATTATTAATTTTTGATATTATTGCACCAATGATATATTAAAACTTATAGTATAATAAGATGACATAGAGAATACTTAAAAAAAATTTTTATTTAAATATAACCAGGGTAAAAGTAAAAATGATACTGGTTATATAAACCATTTAAAATACTTCAAGAACACACAGATAAAAGTCCAGACTCCATTGTGCCTATAATTGTCGGGTAGGACGCCTGTCGTAGGCGGACAGACTATAATCCTTAGAAATACACACGCACTTCAAGACTGCCGATTTCCCACCTGGATCTTCACCGCGTGCACTTCGCAGCATGGGCACTGATGACACTCAAGATGCTTTTGTAGGGGTCGCCTTGCCAGCCCTACATACATTGCCGAATCTCCTTGGAGGCAGCAATCTGGTTTGTTTTGTTGCCTCTCTTGTACTTAGAGTGGTACTACTGAACTACATTGAGGACATCTAACACCTTGATGTGCTCAGTAGCTTGAGTGTCATTTGACCGAGAGTGAAGATGTCACCTGCGTCCTGTCACAGCACATATCACCTGACGGCTACACCGAACTCGGAAGTCAGAAATCGGCAGGCCGAAGCTGAGATCAACACCCCACAGTAATATGTAGCAGTATGTAGGCAGTATTAGGGACCGAGGCCTACATTTGACTGAATACCGAAGAGGGGAAGATCTACCGGCCGTCGGATGGTGTGTGCGTCGCAGGGGTCATACTGTGACGGGTGTGGCCCCAAACTACAACTGCCCAGTAGTTTGTTGACCAACCACCTAGAGGATGTCGTCCAGACCCCCTCACCTCACCGCCGCAGCGAAATCTATTGAGCGAAATCGACAACTACCTACATACAATCAACTGAATCGATGACACAGCAGCAGCAGCAGATCAACCTACACACTCAAAGCAGATCACAATCCAGAATCTATTGTACCCATCACTTTAAGATATGTGAGATATCTTGCGCTTGTCGTGTTTGCTGGTGGAGGGACTATAAACCTCAGAACTACACACACTTCAAGATTTCTGTGTGTCCCTTTAATCATACCATTTATGACCTTGACCTTGATCTAGACAGCTAGTATAGTGGAATTAATCAAAATTATTCTATAGCTTTTTTGGTGTCTGCAAAAACAGTGTAGGCGAGACATTTGATGCTGTGGAATTCTTGTTTTTTAATTCGTCTTTTATTAAGTACTTAATTTATCATTAAATAAATATTAAGCTTTTCTTTCGGGGTCTAATGTTCTTTATCCTTTATATAATATTTTCCCCCAATGTCGTCACTAAACATAAAAAATGGCTGCTATTTTAATTTTATCGTTGAGGGGAATCTTGGCGACCAAGTTATCAATTTGTTGTGGCCTTAATAGTTTCGTAGTACAAGTGAACGGTATTGTACAAGTGAACCGGCTGCTGTATGCGATCTTGGGGATTTGAATTGATTGCTTTTTCTCATGGGCTAGACTGTTGCCAGTGCAGACTGCATACAATGTGTTTTTCGAAATAAAAAAGCTTCATATTTGATTGATTTATTAATTTTTACTTCTATCAGATAAATATGAAATTCTTAAGTATTTGCGTCTGCCATACAAGCCACCACAGCATCAGAACCATTAAAAGTTGACTTAAGAGTTTAAAATAGGCGTAGCACAACACACTGTTTACAGCAGTATGACAAAGGGATTATATTACTCTTTTTTTTAATAGTTGGTATCATATATCTAAGGTGTAACCATCTTCAAGGAGAGGGGTCAGTGTTTTGAAAACATGAATGTTGTTGAAAAAAAAATTAGAATGCAGACACACTTGTTTGAGTGCCTAATTTCATATTAATACCTGCAATGAATTATGGGTAGAAGTGTGTCAAGGATTGTATGTTATTTACCTGAATACCACAAATTGTTAACTAACAAGACTGGGGGTGAACGTTAAAAATGTTGTAACTATAAATAAATAAAGTACAGGATACATCCGTTACGCGTTCATCCCTCGAAGTGTGAAGTTGTGAACATGCATACATTAAACCGCTAACCAGCTAAAAACTAAAATGTACCCTAGACGTGTCTTCGATTTTTCCGTTAGATTAGGGTAAGTTAATAACCTAAGATGGACTGGAATGTTTGTTTTTATGCCTCGCCGCGAAAGTACGTCCCGTTTTTATATTCAAGTCTTTTTATAATTAAGTCAATTTCTCAGATGCCAAAAGGCGTACACACAGTTTTCAAACTTCATAAACACTTACATCTGCATGGCAGCAATATGTTCCTACCCAAATCAGGTCAATATAAATGACCTTGACCTACATTTTACAATGTTAATATGCATCAAAGTTTTTCATTCAAGTTTTTTTCATCAAAGTTTTTTTGTTAAGTCCATTTTTCCAACACCAGATACCTTAGAGCTTTCAAACTATATAAATGTTGATAACTACATGACAGCGATATGTTCCAATGAAAAGTGGGTCAATATGAATTACCTTGACCTACCTTTGGCACTTTGTTAATTTACATTGAAGTTTTAGTTTTTTATTAACTCAGTTTCTCAGATACCAAAAGCCATACAGTTTCCGAACTTCATACACACATCTGTATGACAGCAATATGTTCCTACCCAAATCAGGTCAATATAAAGGACCTTGACCTACTTTTTACACTTTGTTAATTTACATTAAAGTTTTACATTCAAGTTTGATACATTCTATTGTTTTTTTAAGTCCATTTCTTCAACACCAAATGCCTTACAGCTTTCATGTACAAATGTTCATAACTACATGACGGCGGAATGTTGCAATGAAAAGTAGGTAATTATGAATTACCTTGACTGTCCGGACGTACTTCCGTACGTCCGTACATCCCGTTTTTACATTTAAGTTTTTTATTAAGTCAATTTCTCAGATACCAAAAGCCGTACAGTTTTCAAACTTCATACACACTTACATCTATATGGCAGCAATATGTTCCTACCCAAATCAGGTCAATATAAAGGACCTTGGCCTACTTTCTACACTTTGTTAATTTACATTGAAGTTTTACAGTCAAGTTCTTTTATTGACTCAGCTTCTCAGATAACAAAAGCTATACATTTCCAAACTTCATATACACTTACATCTGTATGACAGCAATATGTTCCTACCCGAATCAGGTCAATATAAATGACCTTGACCTACTTTTTACACTTTGTACTTCAACGTTTTTTCATTCAAGTTTTTTACATCAAAGTTTTTTTTCCAGTCCATTTCTCCAACACCAGATGCCTTAGAGCTTTCAAACTTTACAAATGTTGATTACAACATGACAGCGATAACATGACAGAGATATATTCCAATGAAAAGTGGGTCAATATGAATTACCTTGACCTACCTTTGGCACTGTTAATTTACATTGAAGTTTTACATTCAGTTTTTTTATTAACTCAGTTTCTCGGATACCAAAAGCTATACAGTTTCACACAGGTCAAAATAAATATTAGACAATTACTAGCCTTTCATAACATACTCTTCTTCTAATAGAAGACGTGGCATACGGACGCAGTAATGATTGTATTTATTTATATGGGTATTTTGAGTGTGCATATTTTAATACACGCAGAACACACAAACATGTGCCAATTTCTCAGTTTAAAAATATAATCATGATCATGTACTTTTTAGCTCTACTGGCCGAAGCTTATGGCCGAAGCTTACGGGATGGCGAGTTGTCCGTCGTCCGTCCGTCGTCCGTCCGTCCGTCCGTCTGTTAACTTTTGCCTTGTGAACACTCTAGGGCCTTCACTATTAATCGAATCTTTACGAAACTTTGCCAGTGTCTTTATATCAATGAAAGCTCGGACAAGTTCGAAAACCAGCCAGATCGGATAAACTTCATCGGAGTTATGGCCCTTGTTTTGCTGACAAATGCCATATTAAGCCTTGTGAACACTCTAGCACCTTCATTTATGATTTGATCTTTACCAAACTTGCACAGATTGTTAATATCAATGAAAGATCAAACAAGTTTGAAAACCAGCTAAATTGGATCAGTAACACCGGAGTTATGGCCCTTGTTTTTTCTGGAAAATGCTATTTTCTGCCTTGTGAACACTCTAGGGCCTTCAATATTATTCGGACCTTTACTTAACTTTGCCAGTGTCTTTATATCAATGAAAGCTCGGACAAGTTTGAAAACCGGCAAGATCGAAATAATTTCACCGGAGTTATGGCCCTTGTTTTGCTGAAAAATGCCATATTAAGCCTTGTGAACACTCTAGCACCTTCATTTATTATTTGAACTTTACCAAACTTACGCAGATTGTTAATACCAATGAAAGCTCGGACAAGTTCGAAAACCAGCTAGATCGGACTATTAAGAGCGGAGTTATTGCCCTTGATTTAGTTAAAATTGCTATATTTTGCCTCATTAAGATGATAGGGCCTTCATCTTTCATCCAATCTTTACCAAACTTTACCAGATTGTTTATATAAATGAGAGCTAGGACAAGTTCAAAAACTAGCTGGATCGGACCATTAACAGCGAAATGTAACAGGTATCAAACGTTCCTTCACTGTCATTATAGACTGGAGTTATGGCCCTTGATTTAGTTAAAAATGCTATATTTTTCTTCAAGACGATAGGGCCTTTATTTTTCATTCAATATTTACCAGATTGTTTATATAAATGAAAGCTCGGACATTTCGAAGATCAGCCAGATCGGACCAGTAACAGCGGAGTTATGGCCCTTGATTTAGTTAAAAATGCTATATTTTGCCGCGTTAATTCGTTAGGGCCTTCATCTTTCATCTGATCTTTACAAAACTTTACCTGATTGTTTATATCAATGACAGCTCAGACAATTTTGAAAACCAGCCAGATCGGACAAGTAACAGATGAGTTATGGCCCTTGATTTAGTTAAAAATGCTATATTTTGCCTCGTTAAGACGATAGGGCCTTCATTTTTCATGCGATCTTTATGAATTTTTACTAGATTGTTAATATCAATGACAGCTCGGTCAAGTTCGAAAAGCAGCCATATCTGACCAGTAACAGTGGAGTTATTGCCCTTGATTTAGTTAAAAATCCTATATTTTGCCTCGTTAAGACGATAAGGCCTTCATCTTTCATCCGATCTTTAAGAAACTTTACCAGATTTTTAATATCAATGAAAGCTTGGACAAGTTCGAAAAACATCCAGATTGGACCATTTACATCGGAGTCATGGCCCTTGATTTTCTGAATTATGCTATATCTTGGCCTCATTAAAATGAAAGGGCCTTCATTTGGCCGGATTTCATTAAAACTTTGCAGGGATGATCAGTACCAAGCCTAGTTGTACATAGTCACCATGTTCCAATTGAATGATTTTGGTGGAGTTATAGCCCTTTTAAAGGTTTTAATACACAAACTTTGTTCCGACTATTTCTCTTGAACACCTGGCCGGTTTAAACGAAACTTTTTAGGGATGATCAATTCTATGTCTAGTTGTGCAAATCATCGCCGTGTTCCGGTTGAATGATTTTTGGCGGAGTTATGGCCCTTTAAAGGTTTTAATCGCAAACTTTGTTCTGATCTACTTCTCCTGAACCCCTCGCCAGATTTCAATGAAACTTTGCAAGGATGATCAGCACCAAGCCTATCTGTGCATGACTGTCATCGTCTCGTTCCAGTTTACAGATATTTGGCAGAGTTGTGGCCTTTAAAGGATTTTGATACCACAATTTTTTTCTCTGCTAGTTCTCCTGGATACAGACGAAACGTGACAAGATGATCAGTATCAAGCTAGTTGTGCATTTCATCGCCATATTTCGGTTGAATGATTTTTGGCAGAGTTGTGACCCTTTAAATGTTTTAATACACAAACTTTGTCAAGATTAGTCTCTTCTGAACTCTTTGCCAGATTTCAGCGAATCTTGGCGAGGATGATCAGTACTAAGCCTAGTTGCACCTATCTTGCCATGTTCTGGTTGAATGATTTTTGAAAGACTGATGGCCCCTTATACATAAACTTTATCTTGAGCCAGTAGAGCATCCACAGGCCCTCTTGGGCCTCTTGTTTAGTTTTGTTACTATAAGTATTCAATTATAGGACCAATGAGTGAAATGAATGAATGTGTTTTCTAAAAAATCTAAATTATGTGTCCGTATGTATGCAACCATTTGTAGGTAGGGACATTCCCGGTCGCTTATGGTTGCCTACTTGAAGGCATATGAGTAAAACGAGTGCCATAATAAAATATATGTATTTAAAATGTCATTAAATCTTAAGTTTGAAGGCATATTATACTCTAAAGAAACCAAACCTGACTGTGTAATCCTTAATGTTATTTGATGTTGATATGTTATTATTTATTGTACGGTATGACAATCCCTGAAAAATGCTTGATCACATGGTGAGAAAAAACTTGATTTAAATTACAAAATTAACAATGAGAAAACACATGATACCAGTCTATAATGACAGTGAAGGAACGTTTGATACCTGTTACATTGCACACAGTGAAAATAAATAAATACAGTAATTAAGCTTTTTAAAGCACATATAAACATGCACATGCAAATACAACTTGCCTTTTAATATTACACTTAACATTTTGTTACTCCATTTTGTAAGCAACCAATGACCCTTTAGCAGGGCATTCGTGTCCCATGGACATGTTTTCTAGTTTATCATAATTTGCTCACATTTTGAACATGTTCTTTAAAGCGATGACTGAATGTAATCTGATTATCATGCAGTTTGATTATTTATTTTCAGTTTTATGTGATGAATCTGTTAAAAAAAAGGGAGCTTTCATACCATGATTTTTTGTCAGAATTGTACATTCCATTTAAAAGACATGAAATAAAATGTGTCTGGGGTACTTACACGTGTCATATGGTGTATGTGACGCTGCCGGTTGATTATACTTGTTGTCTAGTGTATGTGATGCTGCCAGTTAATTAAATGTGTCGTTGAGTATATGTGACGCTGCCGGTTGATTATACTTGTCGTCTAGTGTATGTGATGCTGCCAGTTAATTAAATGTGTCGTCTAGTATATGTGACGCTGCCGGTTGATTATACTTGTCGTCTAGTGTATGTGATGCTGCCAGTTAATTAAACGTGTCGTCTAGTGTATGTGACGCTGCCAGTTGATTATACTTGTCGTCTAGTGTATGTGATGCTGCCAGTTAATTAAACGTGTCGTCTAGTGTATGTGACGCTGCCAGTAGATTATACGTGTCGTCTAGTGTATGTGATGCTGCCGGTTGTTTATATGTGTCGTCTAGTGTATGTGATGCTGTTGGTTGATTATACGTGTCGTCTAGTGTATGTGACACTGCCGGTTGATTATATGTGTCATCTGGTGTATGTGATGCTGCAATTTGATTATACATGTCATCTGGTGTATGTGATGCTGCCGGTTGATTATAGATGTCGTCTGGTGTATGTGACGCTACCGGTTGATTATATGTGTCGTCTGGTGTATGTGATGCTGCAGGATGATTATATGTGTCATCTAGTGTATGTGACGCTGCCGGTTGATTATACGTGTCGTCTGGTGTATGTGACGCTGCCGGTTGAGACATAATACTTCCGAAGTAGCACTGGACATCATGCAAACTGTACATCTTCAAGAATTTTGTTTGTTGACTGTTAGAGCATTTATTTCAGTTCAAAGGTCATACTTTTACATATAATGCATATCTGCGCATTAACACATTATATTAGGTTATATTGGGACAGTAATCTCAGAGGGAGATGAGATGATGGGTGAAGCTTCCCATCAGACATGCCTCCACCAGGGAGCAAACCCACGTGGGCAGAGATCTTAGCTCTAAAGCACCTGGATTTATCCACTGAGCTACTAAGGATGCCTACATATCTAGGCAAATTTTGCTCTCTATCCTTTGAGTTAAATTGGGTTTAATAAGGCACACCAACACAAAAAGCTCCAACAAAACTTTACAAACAGTTTAGTTGGTTTGCATATGCAGGGCTTTCTTTAACCCTTAACCCACTAAGCATGACTGTATAATAGCCTTTGCATCCATTGTAAACCCAGCCTGTGAGCTGATCAGGGTTTACAATGTCCACTGCTGATCAGTCATTTCCCCCAAAACACTCCTTTTTCACATAAATGGAATGGTCTTAATTCAAAGAAAGAACAGTCCATTATATACATGTATAGCGGGTAAAGGGTTAATAGCCGGTAGGCAGGTAATTGACCCTCTTACTTTGGTTTGCTGCACGGATTCTTTTAGCAGTCCCCAATACCAACAAAAGGAAGAACTATAAATCCCCCGCATGCTTTTATAACTTACCCTGTTTATACTAAAAAATATGGAAATTCCTGTATATGGTGTAACAATTATGTGAGATATCCATTGTTGGGGCCTTTAAGATATATAGAATATAAAGTCCCCTTCTGCCCTCCATACATTGGGTAATTTAATACAGAAGTAGGGTTGTGGGCGAGGTTATCAAAATGATTATAACAGCCTGCTGTGCATTAGAATAGCAAAGAATTTTACTTATGTAATCGCACAGCCATATCTTGACAGCTGAAGCTGAATTATTCGCGCATGCTGTTGTTGATACATTATAAACAACTTACTAATGGCTATGAAAGAAACCTGACACATGGCTTTATCAATCTCTTGAGTGTTCCCAAAGCTGTACAAGTGCACATGCGCTTGCAATTTTCAATTAACGCCTTCAAGATAGCATTGTTTTTTCATATAACACATTCAAGATTCTTAAATTTGCAGAATTTATTGTACCTAGATTTTTTTTTGGAGTTAAATGTCATTAATTGGTATGTGCGATAGTGCTATATTAGTAACAAGAATAATTGATCAATTCAAATACTGTGCCAACAAAATATTTCATCCAAGAGTTATGAATGGTAAGAAACAATGTGCCTATAGTATTCTGCGAGTCTGATTTCTTTTACGTTTGTTGTATTTTGAATGCCACTAGTTGGAATGTTGAAAAATTCCAGCGTTGTCATTGCAATGTCTTCTGAACTATAGAAAAAGTTTAGTTTGAAAGGAAGCTCCATCTGTATTCCTATTTATGAATTTCATATCACAAGGTTATGTAATCAGTTTCCAGTGTTCACAATATATTTGTTAAATTTGTATGAATGGTGAAGTATTTTCACTTCTGAATGTGCAGTGAAGTTAATTTTCCTTAGTCCAATAAACACGATTTTGTGTGCCTTAATTATACTCTTGCTATTACAGTTTATCTTATGGGAGACTTTGCCTGTACTTGATTAATGCCATTATTTTTCTTCTACTTGATTAATGCCATTACTTTCCTTCTAATTGATAAATGCCATTATTACTTCTACTTGGTTAATGTCATTACTTTACCTTTACTTGATTAATGACAATACTTTATTTTTACTTGATTAATGCCATTACTTTACTTCTACTTGATTAATGCCATTACTTTCCTTCTAATTGATTAATGCCATTATTACTTCTACTTGGTTAATGTCATTACTTGACCTCTACTTGATTAATGACAATACTTTACCTTTACTTGATTAATGCCATTACTTTACTTCTACTTGATTAATGCAATTACTTTGCTTTTACTTGAGTATTGCCATTACTTACCTCCTACTTGCTTATTGCCATTACTTGACTTCTACTTGATTAATGCCATTACTTTACTTCTACTTGATTAAGGCAAGTACTTTACTTCTACTTGATTACTGCCATTACTTTACTTCTTCCTGATTATTGCCATTACTTGACTTCTACTTCTTTAATGCAATTACTTTACTTCTACTTGAGTATTGCCATTACTTACCTCCTACTTGATTATTGCCATTACTTGACTTCTACTTGATTACTGCCATTACTTTACTTCTACTTGATTACTGCAATTACTTTACTTCTACTTGAGTATTGCCATTACTTTACTTTTATTTGATTAATGCCATTACTTTACTTCTACTCGATTAATGCCATTACTTGACTTCTACTTAAGTAATGCCATAACTTTACTTGATTAATGCAACTACTTTACTTCTACTTGAGTATTGCCATTACTTGACTTCTACTTGATTAATGCCATTACTTTACTTCTACTTGATTATTGCCATTACTTGACTTCTACTTGATTATTGCCATTACTTTACGTCTACTTGATTAATGCCATTACTTGACTTCTGCTTGATAAATGCAATTACTTTACTTCTACTTGATTATTGCAATTCCTTTACTTCTACTTGAGTATTGCCATTACTTTACTTTTATTTGATTAATGCCATTACTTTACTTCTACTTGATTAATGCCATTACTTTACTTCTACTTGAGTATTGCCATTACTTTACTTCTACTTGATTAATGTCATTACTTTACCTCTACTTCATTTATGCCATTACTTTACCTCTACTTGATTATTGCCATTATTTTACTTCTAGTTGAGTAATGCCATTACTTGACTTCTACTTGATTATTGCCATTACTCTATTTGGTTATTGCCATTACTTTACTTCTACTTGATTAATGCCATTACTTTACCTCTTCTTGATTAATGCCATTACTTTACTTCTACTTGATTATTGCCATTACTTAACTTCTACTTGAGTATTGCCATTACTTTACTTCTATTTGATTAATGCCATTACTTTACTTCTACTTGATTATTGCCATTACTTTACCTCTACTTGATTAATGCCATTACTTTACCTCCACTTGATTAATGCCATTACTTTACTTTTACTTGATTATTGCCATTACTTTACCTCTACTTGATTAATGCCATTACTTTACCTCTACTTGATTAATGCCATTACTTTACCTCTACTTGATTAATGCAATTACTTGATGTCTACTTGAGTATTGCCATTACTTTATTTCTTCTTGGTTATTGCCATTACTTTACTTCTACTTGATTAATATCATTACTTTACCTCTACTTGAGTATTGCCATTGCTTTACCTCTACTTGATTAATTCAGTTACTTTACTTCTACTTGATTAATGCCATTACTTTACTTTGACTTGATTAATGTCATTACTTACCTTCTACTTGATTAATGCCATTACTTACCTTCTACTTGATTAATGCCATTACTTTACTTGACTTCTACTTGATTAATGCAACTACTTTACTTCTACTTGAGTATTGCCATTACTTTACTTCTACTTGATTAATGCAATTACCTGATGTCTACTTGAGTATTGCCATTACTTTACTTCTACTTGAGTATTGCTATTACTTGACTTTTATTTGATTATTGCCATTACTTCACTTTTACTTGATTAATGCCATTACTTGACTTCTACTTGATTAATGCCATTACTTGACTTCTACTTGATTAATGCCATTACTTTACTTCGACTTGATTAATGTCATTACCTACCTTCTACTTGATTAATGCCATTACTTACCTTCTACTTGATTAATGCCATTACCTTACTTGACTTCTACTTGATTAATGCAATTACTTTACTTCTACTTGAGTATTGCCGTTACTTTACTTCTGCTTGATTAATGCAATTACTTGATGTCTACTTGAGTATTGCCATTACTTTACTTCTACTTGAGTATTGCCATTACTTGACTTTTATTTGATTATTGCCATTACTTCATTTTTACTTGATTAATGCCATTACTTTACTTCTAATTGATTAATGCCATTACTTTACTTCTACCATTACTTTATTTCTACTTGAGTATTGTCATTACTTTACTTGATTAATGCCACTACTTACTTCTACTTGATTAATGCCATTACTTTACTTCTACTTCAGTATTGCCATTACTTTACTTTTTCTTGGTTATCGCTATGGCTTTACTTCTACTTGATTAATGTCATTACTTTACTTCTACTTGATTAATGCTATTACTTTACTTCTGCTTGGTTAATGTCATTACTTAACTTCTTGATTAATGACTACTTAACTACTTGATTAATGACATTACTTAACTATTATTTAACTACTTGATTAATGCTGTTACTTTACTTCTACTTTATTAATGCCCTTACTTTACTTTTACTTGATTAAATCCATTACTTTATTTCTACTTTATTAATGCAATTACTTTACTTATACTTGGTAAATGTCATTACTTCTTGATTAATGACATTACTTAACTTCATGATTGATGACATTACATAACTTCTTGATTAATGACATTGCTTAACTACTTGATTAATGACATTACTTAACTATTTGATTAATGACATTACTAAACTATTACTGAACTACTTGATTAATGCCATTACTTTACTTCTACTTGAATAATGCCATTACTTAACTTCTACTTGATTAATGCCATTACTTTACCTCTACTTGAGTATTGGCAATACTTAACCTCTACCTGATGAATGCAATTTCTTGACTTCTACTTGATTAATGCAATTTTACTTCTACTTGATTAATGCCATTACTTACTTCTACTTGATTATTGCCATTACTTTACTTTTACTTGATTAATGCCATTACTTTACTTATACTTGGTTAATGCCATTACTTCACCTCTACTTGATTATTGCCATTACTTCACTTCTACTTGATTAATGCAATTACTTGACTTATACTTGATTAATGCCATTACTTTACCTCTACTTGAGTATTGGCAATACTTAACCTCTACCTGATGAATGCAATTTCTTGACTTCTACTTGATTAATGCAATTATTTACTTCTACTTGATTAATGCCATTACTTACTTCTGCTTGATTATTGCCATTACTTTACTTTTACTTGATTAATGCCATTACTTTACTTATACTTGGTTAATGCCATTACTTCACCTCTACTTGATTATTGCCATTACTTCACTTCTACTTGATTAATGCAATTACTTTACTTCTACTTGATTATTGCCATTACTTGACTTCTACTTGAATAATGCCATTACTTAACTTCTACTTGATTAATGCCATTACTTTACCTCTACTTGAGTATTGGCAATACTTAACCTCTACCTGATGAATGCAATTTCTTGACTTCTACTTGATTAATGCAATTATTTACTTCTACTTGATTAATGCCATTACTTACTTCTACTTGATTATTGCCATTACTTTACTTTTACTTGATTAATGCCATTACTTTACTTATACTTGGTTAATGCCATTACTTCACCTCTACTTGATTATTGCCATTACTTCACTTCTACTTGATTAATGCAATTACTTGACTTATACTTGATTAATGCAATTACTTGACTTTTACTTGATTAATACAATTACTTGACTTCTACTTGATTATTGCAATTACTTTACTTCTACTTGAGTATTGCCATTACTTTACTTTTATTTGATTAATGCCATTATTTTACTTCTACTCGATTAATGCCATTACTTGACTTCTACTTGAGTAATGCCATTAATTGACTTCTACTTGAGTAATGCCATTACTTACTTCTACTTGATTATTGTCATTACTTTACGTCTACTTGATTAATGCCATTACTTACTTCTACTTGATTATTGCCATGACTTTACTTCTACTTGATTAATGCTATTACTTTACCTCTACTTGATTAATGCCATTACTTTACTTCTACTTGATTACTGCAATTACTTAACCTCTACTTGATTAATGCCATTACTTTACCTCTACTTGATTAATGCCATTACTTTACTTTTACTTGATTAATACATTTACTTTACTTCTACTTGATTAATGCCATTACTTTACTTCTACTTGATTAATGCCATTACTTTACTTTTACTTGATTAATACATTTACTTTACTTCTACTTGATTATTGCCATTTTTTTATTTCTAGTTGATTAATGCCATTACTTGACTTTTACTTGATTATTGCCATTACTTTACTTTTACTTGATTATTGCCATTACTTAACTTCGACTTGATTAATGCCATTACTTTACTTCTACTCGATTAATACCATTACTTGACTTCTGCTTGAGTATTGCCATTACTTTATTTGATTAATGCCATTATCTTACTTCTGCTTGATTAATGAAATTAATTTACTTCTACTTGATTAATGCCATTACTTACTTCTACTTGATTATTGCCATTACTTTACTTTTACTTGATTAATGCCATTACTTTACTTATACTTGGTTAATGCCATTACTTCACCTCTACTTGATTATTGCCATTACTTCACTTCTACTTGATTAATGCAATTACTTGACTTATACTTGATTAATGCAATTACTTTACTTTTACTTGATTAATACAATTACTTGACTTCTACTTGATTATTGCAATTACTTTACTTCTACTTGAGTATTGCCATTACTTTACTTTTATTTGATTAATGCCATTATTTTACTTCTACTCGATTAATGCCATTACTTGACTTCTACTTGAGTAATGCCATAACATTACTTGAATAATGCCATTACTTTACTTCTACTAGATTAATGCCATTAATTTACTTCTACTTGAGTAATGCCATTACTTACTTCTACTTGATTATTGTCATTACTTTACGTCTACTTGATTAATGCCATTACTTACTTCTACTTGATTATTGCCATTACTTTACTTCTACTTGATTAATGCCATTACTTTATTTTAATGTCTACTTTAGTATTGCCATTACTTTACTTCTACTTGATTTATGCCATTACTTTATTTTAATGTCTACTTGAGTATTGTCATTACTTTACTTCTACTTGATTTATGCCATTACTTTACTTCTACTTGATTAATGTCATTACTTTATTTCTACTTAATTAATGCCATTACTTACTTCTACTTGATTATATTCAGTAATCTGAGGATGACCATTTTGTAATCTTTTCTGATTCCCTTTCATCTCTTCAAGCACTGGGTAATATGAAACATGATAACCCAGTTGTGCTTCAACTTTTAGAAAAGTACAATTCTCTTATAATTGATAATGTTATTATTTTCAGCTGGCTTCCAAGCCATGTAGGAATACGTGGTAATGATAGAGCTGATAGTGCTGCTAAGGCAGCATTAGATTTACATATATCTAATACCAAATTACCTTATACTGATTTTAAAAGTTGTATAAACACATATATTCGTAACTCTTGGCAAACCGCTTGGGATTTGTCAGTTAACAATAAATTCCATCCAATTAAACCGTTACTCGGAGAATGGCGTTCTTCTAGTAGACCCATTCGTCGAGAGGAAGTTGTCCTAGCCCGGTGCAGAATAGGGCATACACGTTATACTCATTCATATACTGGTGCCTCATCCGTCAGAAGGGGATGTAAACTGGCCAGTCCCGGCCATGCACTGGTGCATTGTCCGTCAGAAGGGGATGTTAACTGGCCAGTCCCATGCACTGGTGCCTCATCCATCAGAAGGGGATGTTAATAACTGGCCAGTCCCTTGCACTGGTGCCTCATCCATGAGAAGGGATGTTAACTGGCCAGTCCCATGCACTGGTGCCTTGTCCGTCAGAAGGGGACATTAACTAGTCAGTCCCATGCACTGGTGCCTCTTCCATCAGAAGGGGATGTTAACTGGCCAGTCCCATGTACTGGTGCCTCATCCATCAGAAGGGGATGTTAACTGACCGCTCCCATGTACTGGTGCCTCATCCATCAGAAGGGGATGTTAACTGACCAGTCTCATGCACTGATGCCTCATCCATCAGAAGGGGATGTTAACTTGCTGGTCCCATGCACTGGTGCCCCATCCATCAGAAGGGGATGTTAACTGGCCAGTTCCATGCACTGGTGCCCCATCCATCTGAAGGGGATATTAACTGGCCAGTCCCATGCACTGGTGCCTTATCCATCAGAAGGGGATGTTAACTGGCCAGTCCCATGCACTGGTGCCTCATCCATCAGAAGGGGATGTTAACTGGCCAGTCCCATGCACTGGTGCCCCATCCGTTAGAAGGGGATATTAACTGGCCAGTCCCATGCACTGGTGCCTTATCCATCAGAAGGGGATGTTAACTGGCCAGTCCCATGCACTGGTGCCTCCTCCATCAGAAGGGGATGTTAACTGGCTGGTCCCATACACTGGTGCCTCATCCATCAGAAGTAGATGTAAACTGGCCAGTCCCTTGCACTGGTGCCTCATCCGTCAGAAGGAGATGTTAACAGGCCGGTCCCATGTACTGGTGCCTCATCCGTCAGAAGGGGATGTTAACTGGCTTGTCCCATGCACAGGGCATACATGTTATACTCATTCATATTTTTACAAGGTGAGCAATTACCAGAATGTATACCCTGCTTTGCACCGTTAACGGTCAAACACATCTTATTGGAATGTGTAGACTTTGATCCTATGCGTCAAAGGTACTACAATGTTAATACTATGAAAGAGTTATTTGATACTGTAGATTTTAGTCTTGTTTTAGATTTCCTAAAAGAGATCAGACTATATAAATCATTATAATGTGTTCTTATATATATTTACTTGTTCATATACCCGTTGACGGGCATTTGTTGATTTACATACATAGTTTATATTACACCTTATCATCCCTTATTTTTTAATAGTTATATCTTTATATATTTACACTAATTTTTAAATAATACTTCATTTTTCATCAATTTTTGCGCACAATATGACCTATTTATGTGTCGACGTGCCGTAAAACACCATTCATTCATTCACTCTACTTGATTATTGCCATTACTTTACTTCTACTTGATTATTGCCATTACTTTACTTCTACTTGATTAATGCCATTACTTTACTTCTACTTGATTAATGGCATTACTTTACTTCTACTTGATTAAAGCCATTACTTTACTTCTACTTGATTAAAGCCATTACTTTACTTCTACTTGATTAATGCACTTACTTTACTTCTACTTGGTTAATGACATTACTTAACCTCTTGATTAATGACATTACTTAACTACTTGATTAATGACATTACTTAACTACTTGAATATTGACATTACTTAACTTCTTGATTAATGACATTACTTAAATTCTTGATTAATGACATTACTTAACTACTTGATTAATGACATTACTTAATTACTTGATTAATGACATTACTTAACTTCTTGATTAATGACATTACTTAACTACTGGATACTTAACTTCTTAATTAATGGCATTACTTAAATTCTTGATTAATGACATTACTTAACTACTTGATTAATGACATTACTTAATTACTTGATTAATGACATTACTTAACTTCTTGATTAATGACATTACTTAACTACTGGATACTTAACTTCTTGATTAATGGCATTACTTAAATTCTTGATTAATGACATTACTTAACTACTTGATTAATGACATTACTTAATTACTTGATTAATGACATTACTTAACTTCTTGATTAATGACATTACTTAATTACTTGATTAATGACATTACTTAATTACTTGATTAATGACATTACTTAACTTCTTGATTACATTACTTAACTACTGGATACTTAACTTCTTGATTAATGGCATTACTTAAATTCTTGATTAATGACATTACTTAACTACTTGATTAATGACATTACTTAATTACTTGATTAATGACATTACTTAACTTCTTGATTAATGACATTACTTAATTGCTTGATTAATGACATTACTTAACTACTTGATTAATGACATTACTTAATTACTTGATTAATGACATTACTTAACTTCTTGATTAATGACATTACTTAACTTCTTGATTAATGACATTACTTAACTACTTGATTAATGACATTACTTAACTACTTGATTAATGACATTACTTAACTACTTGATTAATGACATTACTTAACTACTTGATTAATGACATTAATTTACTTCTACGTGATCAATGCCATTGCATTGCTTCTGTTTGATAGTTGCAATTATTTCTTCTTTATTAAATACCATTGATGTATTACTACTCCTATTAATGCCATTACTTTAGGACTACTCTATAAATGTCATTACTTGACTACTACTTGCTTAATGCCATTAAATTACTTCTGTATTAATGCCATTACAACTCTATTAATGCCATTACTGTAAAACTTTCTTATAACTAATTCCAAGGGACCTCAACAAATACTTTGCTCCTCTTATCAATTTTTTTTTTTTTTTTTTTTTTGGCCCACCTTCTCAAGCGCTTTTATCTGCTCCTTTCTTTCGCTTTCTCTCACTCCGTCTTCCGCCAGCTCTGCTTTTGTCCCTCCTACTGGATGGTGATCTGTTTTGAACTACTTTCTGCTGGAGCCTCCCTGTATATTCCGTTTCACCCGCAGTTCACCTGATGTTTCTCTTTTTTCCTTTGGATTGCACTGTTTCTGGGACATTGCTGATATGTCATGTTATTGTCTATTGCTGTGAAACAGCCTCCCCATAGTACTCTATGTTACTCTATTCAAGCTACTATGCCACTACTAGGCTACTGGCCATTGCATACTTTAGACGCGCCTTACGAATAACCAACGAATTTCTGTCTACAGCTTTCCTATCCCTATTTGGTGAACGTCGGCCTAACATCGTCACAAGACAGCAGTGAGCTACTAACTACTCATGAAGCAAATTTGAGGTCTGAGAAGGTGGATTTTTGCCGAAATGGTGATGAATGATAAGCAATGAATTAATGAAACATGAAATGGAGAGACCAGCATCTGGCGGGGTTTGAACCCACGACCTTCCGCTTGTGGGCCCAGCGCTCTACCACTAGGCTATAGAGGCCTCACCGGATGTTTCCTAAACTATTTGACCGCAAATTGTTTATCCTTATCATTTGTGTATTGAATAAAGCATTTTAAGTAGCATATTGTAGTTTTCGTTTTATGAGTATTACAGTACTGAGTGCATCGCCTTTTTGATATTTTAAAGTTTCGTATCCATTTGGGCTAAATGCAATATGACCGTGCGATCTATTTCTTAAAATGTATTCCAACTGAGTATAATATAGTAGAAATTATATCAAACAAGCTTTCAAACAACCTGTTTATTACAACCATTTAATTATGATGCAAACACCACTTAACACACGTTCCTTGCGACAAAGTTGTGAAAACTTGCACTTCATCGGGCTTACGTTTGATCCGGAAAATACCGAAATATGCCAAGTTATTGTAAACAAAAATGGCCAATTCGCTATAAAGTAGGTAATTAACGCTGGTTTCTTTGGATAGGGAATGCAAAATTGCTTCGCTATGACTGAGAATTCACTATTTCCGAGTTCGCTATATCCGTAATTTTTTTTTATGAAACGGAGAAGGAGCTGGCCGTGGAATTGAAAAAACTTCGCTATAACTGGGTATTACTGAGTTTTCTATATTTGAGTTTTACTGTGCTTTACTACTATTTGATCTTTGCCATTATTTGTTGTCATTTCTTCACTGTTAATTACTCTATTTATGCCTGGACAATGGACTTGCGCCTCATAAACGGTTAAATTAACAATCAAAAACTGATTGGACTCCCTGGATCTGCCACTGGTACTGATTTTGATGGTCTGCTAATGACAATTATTCCCTTTATGGGAGATAATGCATCTTGGGGTCAATTAGGCATGAACAAGTTCAGGTCAATTAATTATTAACTACATCCTCCAAACTGTGCAGAAATAATGCATTCTGATTGATAACAAGAGCAGAATTGAAGAAAACCTGCAGTTCAAAACGTTTTGCATTCAGCAGGCGTCATTACCCTTATAGGGTAAATTATGCTTGAACAACAAAATCTTATTAAAAAACGATCAGGCAATTTTATCTAGTGCACTCGGTGTCATTTGATATTTGTTATCAAAAGCTCACTGCCATGTACTGGGCATGTTAGACCGATGTTCCAATCACTGATTCTCTTCTTCCTATCTGGTTAACAATTTTTTTGTGAATGGTTTTACATGATATTTTGTTACATGGCAGTGTCACCAGGTCATTCAGATGTCCATAAAACATGGCTTTTAACCAGGTTACTATTACAGATGACACATTTTAATTTAATTATTTGACAAAAGATACAAAGTGGATCATTTAATCTCCAAGTTGTTACCAAATCTTGCCCTGTACAATAGACAGTGTTTGACCCCATTTAACAGCTGTCAGTGTTCTTTTAAAGGGACGCACCACAGACTTGAGGTATTTATCAAACAGAAGAGGATATTATCATACAACTGGCCGGTCCCATGCACTGGTGCCTTGTCCGTTAGAAGGTGATGTTAACTGGCTGGTCCCAGATACTGGTGCCTCATCCATCAGAAGGGGATGTTAACTGGCCAGTCCCATGCACTGGTGCCTCATCCATCAGAAGGAGATGTTAACTGGCTGGTCCCATGCACTTGTGCCTCATCTGTCAGGAGGGGATGTTAACTGGCCAGTCCCATGCACTGGTGCCTCATCCGTCAGAAGGGGATGTTAACTGGCCAGTCCCATGCACTGGTGCCTCATCCATCAGAAGGGGATGTTAACTGGCCAGTCCCATGCACTGGTGCCTCATCCATCAGAAGGGGATGTTAACTGGCCAGTCCCATGCACTGATGCCTCATCTGTCAGAAGGGGATGTTAACTGGCCAGTCCCATGCACTGGTGCCTCATCCATCAGAAGGGGATGTTAACTGGCCAGTCCCATGCACTGATGCCTCATCTGTCAGAAGGGGATGTTAACTGGCTAGTCCCATGCACTGGTGCCTCATCCATCAGAAGGGGATGTTAACTGGCCAGTCCCATGCACTGGTCCTTGTCCATCAGAAAGGGATGTTAACTGGCAGGTCCCATGCACTGGTGCCTCATCCATCAGAAGGGGATGTTAACTGGCCAGTCCCATGCACTGGTCCTTGTCCGTCAGAAAGGGATGTTAACTGGCCAGTCCCATGCACTGGTGCGTTGTCCGTCAGAAGGGGATGTTAACTGGCCAGTCCCATGCACTGGTGCCTCATCCATCAGAAGGGGATGTTAACTGGCCAGTCCCATGCACTGTTGCCTCATCCATCAGAAGGGATGTTAACTGGCCAGTCCCATGCACTGGTGCCTTGTTCGTCCGAAGTGGATGTTAACTGGTCAGTCCCATGCACTGATGCCTCATCCATTAGAATGGGATGTTAACTGTCCGGTCCCGTGCACTGGTGCCTCAACCATCAGAAGGGGATGTTAACTGGCCAGTCCCATGCACTGGTGCCTCATCCATCAGAAGGGGATGTTAACTGGTCAGTCCCATGCACTGGTGCCTCATCCATCAGAATGGGATGTTAACTGGCCAGTCCCATGCACTGGTGCCTTGTCCGTTGGAAGGGGATGTTAACTAGTCAGTCCCATGCACTGGTGCCTTGTCCGTCAGAAGGGGATGTTAACTGGTCAGTCCCATGCACTGGTGCCTCATCCATCAGAATGGGATGTTAACTGTCCAGTCTCGTGCACTGGTGCCTCAACCATCAGAAGGGGATGTTAACTGGCCAGTCCGATGCACTGGTGCCTTGTCCGTCAGAAGGGGACATTAACTAGTCAGTCCCATGCACTGGTGCCTCATCCATCAGAAGGGGATGTTAACTGGCCAGTCCCATGTACTGGTGCCTCATCCATCAGAAGGGGATGTTAACTGACCGCTCCCATGTACTGGTGCCTCATCCATCAGAAGGGGATGTTAACTGACCAGTCTCATGCACTGATGCCTCATCCATCAGAAGGGGATGTTAACTTGCTGGTCCCATGCACTGGTGCCCCATCCATCAGAAGGGGATGTTAACTGGCCGGTTCCATGCACTGGTGCCCCATCCATCTGAAGGGGATATTAACTGGCCAGTCCCATGCACTGGTGCCTCATCCATCAGAAGGGGATGTTAACTGGCCAGTCCCATGCACTGGTGCCTCATCCATCAGAAGGGGATGTTAACTGGCCAGTCCCATGCACTGGTGCCCCATCCGTTAGAAGGGGATATTAACTGGCCGGTCCCATGCACTGGTGCCTCATCCATCAGAAGGGGATGTTAACTGGCCAGTCCCATGCACTGGTGCCTCCTCCATCAGAAGGGGATGTTAACTGGCTGGTCCCATGCACTGGTGCCTCATCCATCAGAAGTAGATGTAAACTGGCCAGTCCCTTGCACTGGTGCCTCATCCGTCAGAAGGAGATGTTAACAGGCCGGTCCCATGCACTTGTGCCTCATCTGTCAGAAGGGGATGTTAACTGGCCAGTCCCATGCACTGGTGCCTCATCCGTCAGAAGAGGATGTTAACTGGCCAGTCCCATGCACTGGTGCCTCATCCATCAGAAGGGGATGTTAACTGGCCAGTCCCATGCACTGGTGCCTCATCCATCAGAAGGGGATGTTAACTGGCAAGTCCCATGCACTGGTGCCTCATCCATCAGAAGGGGGATGTTAACTGGCCAGTCCCATGCACTGGTCCTTGTTCATCAGAAAGGGATGTTAACTGGCAGGTCCAATGCACTGGTCCTTGTCCGTCAGAAAGGGATGTTGACTGGCAGGTCCCATGCACTGGTCCCTCATCCATCAGAAAGGGATATTAACTGGCCGGTCCCATGTACTGGTGCCTCATCCATCAGAAGGGGATGTTAACTGGCCGGTCCCATGTACTGGTGCCTCATCCATCAGAAGGGGATGTTAACTGGCCGTTCCCATGCACTGGTGCCTCATCCGTTAGAAGGGGATGTTAACTGGCCGGTCCCATGCACTGGTGCCTCATCCGTCAGAAGGGGATGTTAACTGGCCAGTCCCATACACTGGTGCCTCATCTGTCAGAAAGGGACGTTAACTGGCCTGTCCCATGCACTGGTGCCTCATCCGTCAGAAGGGGATTTTAACTGGCCGGTTCCATGCACTGATGCCTCATCTGTCAGAAGGGAATGTTAACTGGCTGGTCCCATGCACTGGTGCCTCCTCCATCAGAAGGGGATGTTAACTGGCTGGTCCCATGCACTGGTGCCTCATCCATCAGAAGGGGATGTTAACTGGCCAGTCCCATGCACTGGTCCTTGTCCATCAGGAAGGGATGTTAACTGGCAGGTCCCATGCAGTGGTGCCTCATCCATCAGAAGGGGATGTTAACTGGCCAGTCCCATGCACTGGTCCTTGTACGTCAGAAAGGGATGTTAACTGGCTGGTCCCATGCACTGGTGCCTCATCCATCGGAAAGGGATGTTAACTGGCTGTTCCCATGCACTGGTGCCTCATCTGTCAGAAGGGGATGTTAACTGGCCAGTCCCATGCACTGGTGCCTCATCCATCAGAAGGGGATGTTAACTGGTCGGTCCCATGCACTGGTGCCTCATCCATCAGAAGGGGATGTTAACTGGCCAGTCCCATGCACTGGTGCCTCATCCGTCAGAAAGGGATAATAACTGGCCTGTCCCATGCACTGGTGCCTCATCCGTCAGAAGGGGATGTTAACTGGCCGGTTCCATGCACTGGTGCCTCATCCGTCAGAAGGGGATGTTAACTTGCCAGTCCTGTGCACTGGTGCATTGTCCGTCAGAAGGGGATGTTAACTGGCAAGTCCCATGCACTGGTGCTTTGTCCGTCAGAAGGGGATGTTAACTGGTCAGTCCCATGCACTGGTGCCTCATCCATCAGAATGGGATGTTAACTGTCCGGTCCCCTGCACTGATGCCTCAACCATTAGAAAGGGATGTTAACTGGCCAGTCCCATGCACTGGTGCCTCCTCCGTCAGAAGGGGATGTTAACTGGCCAGTCCCGGCCATGCACTGGTGCGTTGTCCGTCAGAAGGGGATATTAACTGGCCAGTCCCATGCACTGGTGCCTCATCCATCAGAAGGGATGTTAACTGGCTGGTCCCATGCACTGGTGCCTTATCCATCAGAAGGGAATGTTAACTGGCTGGTCCCATGCACTGGTGCCTCATCCATCAGAAGGGAATGTTAACTGGCTAGTCCCATGTACTGGTGCCTCATCCATCAGATGGGGATGTTAACTGGCCAGTCCCATGCACTGGTGCCTCATCCATCAGAAGGGGTTGTTAACTGGCCGGTCCCATGTACTGGTGCCTCATCCATCAGAAAGGGATGTTAATTGGCCGATCCCATGTACTGGTGCCTCATCCATCAGAAGGGGATGTTAACTGGCCGGTCCCATGTACTGGTGCCTCATCCATCAGAAGGGGATGTTAACTGGCCGGTCCCATGTACTGGTGCCTCATCCATCAGAAGGGGATGTTAACTGGCCGGTCCCATGTACTGGTGCCTCATCCATCAGAAGGGGATGTTAACTGGCCGGTCCCATGTACTGGTGACTCATCCATCAGAAGGGGATGTTAACTGGCCAGTCCCATGCACTGGTGCCTCATCCATCAGAAGGGGATGTTAACTGGCCAGTCCCATGCACTGGTGCCTCATCCATCAGAAGGGGATGTTAACTGGCCGGTCCCATGTACTGTGCCTCATCCATCAGAAAGGGATGTCAACTGGCCGATCCCATGTACTGGTGCCTCATCCATCAGAAGGGGATGTTAACTGGCCGGTCCCATGTACTGGTGCCTCATCCATCAGAAGGGGATGTTAACTGGCTGGTCCCATGTACTGGTGCCTCATCCATCAGAAGGGGATGTTAACTGGCCGGTCCCATGTACTGGTGCCTCATCCATCAGGAGGGGATGTTAACTGGCCAGTCCCATGCACTGGTGCCACATCCGTCAGAAGGGGATGTTAACTGGCCGGTCCCATGCACTGGTGCCTCATCCATCAGAAGGGGATGTTAAATGGCCGGTCCCATGCACTGGTGCCTCATCCGTCAGAAGGGAATGTTAACTGGCCAGTCCCATGCACTGGGGCCTCATCCATCAGAAGGGAATGTTAATTGGCCAGTCCCATGCACTGGTGCCTCATTCATCAGAAGGGGATGTTAACTGGCCAGTCCCATGTACTGGTGCCTCATCCATCAGAAGGGGATGTTAACTGGCCAGTCCCATGCACTGGTGCCGCATCCGTCAGAAGGGGATGTTAACTGGCCGGTCCCATGTACTAGTGCCTCATCCGTCAGAAGGGGATGTTAACTGGCCAGTCCCATGCACTGGTGCCCCTTCCATCAGAAGGGGATGTTAACTGGCCGGTCCCTTGCACTTGAGCCCCATCCATCAGAAGAGGATGTTAACTGGCCAGTCCCATGCACTGGTGCCCCATCCATCAGAAGGGGATGTTAACTGACCAGTCCCACATGCACTGGTGCTTCATCCATTCAGAAGGGGTGTTAACTGGCCGGTCCCATGCACTGGTGCCTCATCCGTCAGAAGGGGATGTTAAGCGGCCGGTCCCAGGTTGCACTTGAGCCCCATCCATGAGAAGGGGATGTTTACCGGCCGGACCCATGTACTGGTGCCCCATCCATCGGAAGGGGATGTTAACTGGCCAGTCCCATGAACTGGTTCCTCAAAAGGGGATGTTGACTGGCAGGTCCCTTGCACTTATGCCTCATCCATCAGAAGGGGATGTTGCCTGGCAGGTGCAATGGACTGGTGCTTCTTACATCAGAAGGGGATGTTAAGTGGCCGGTCCAAGTCACTGGTGCCTCGGCCATCAGAGGGGGATTTTACATGGCCAGTCCCATGGACTGGTGCCTCTTGTATCAGAAGGGGATATTAACTAACCTGTGAGTCCAATAGACTGGATCCTCATCTGCTGGAAGAGGATGTTTCCTGGTCAGTCCCATAGACTGGTAAGCGGATATTACCTGCTTGGTCCCATGGTTCTTTGGTGTTAAATATTTTGTTTACCTATAAAGTGTTAAATAATAATTTTTGATTTCAATGCTGTAACCACATAAAAATCACTTGTAGCACCTAGATTTGAGTGATATACCATAGATTATAACAAGATCTTTTATAAAGGGTAACAATTGTATTAGAATATGAAATCATCTTCTAAAATGTGAAATGTTTATCAAGGGTTGTCCTGACGAAATTCTGCTATCACCCAACAGAGAGATGTCTGCCGGTTAATTGCTGTGTTTTAAAAGATTGAAAGTTTGATTTCTTACTAAAGTGACATGCCTGCATCAGAGGTCAAGATAGTGTTACACCTGCAAAAAATTATATGGTTGTTTGTCATTGCTTAGCTTTAAATGAAATGTGACTGCAATTTACAAAACAAAAGATGTGAAACGCTGATGCAGTTCTTTGCTTTATTTGGATTAATTGTTTATTTTATGATGAAGGTCATTTTGATGTATCTGCAGTAGTTCGTCACAGAAGGAATGCCCTTTTATATAGTATTGTCGTGTCAATCCAGGAATTAAGGGGGCATGGGAAGACTTACTTTCACACCATTATTAATGTGTTATAAACAGATTAACTTTATGATTTATTATATTAATGATATGTTTTTTTAAAGTTTTAGTGAAAATAGTTCTTTGATTTTATTTATTTCATTGTCAACAGTATCTAAAGCTTAAGGAAATGTTTGTTTTTCATGAGGTTGATGTATTTCTTTAGTATTTAAAGGGACACACGGCAATCTTTATTTTTTAAAAACTCACGGCATCCCGCCAGTTTTTCTGCATTTGTTCAATCATTTAATACTAATTATAAGAATAGTATTCAGCAATTTGTTTTTGCGTATTAATTTTTGATATTATTGCACCAATAATATATTAAAACTTATAGTATAATAAGACGAAATAGTGAATACTTAAAATTAGATTTATTTAAATGTAACCAGGTTAAAAGTAAAAATGATACTGGATATATAAATCGACACACCCATTTTGAATACTTCGAGATTGCCGTGTGTCCCTTTAAGTGGTGGCTTAGTAGGGCACATGCCTTCCTGATATTATACTGAAGGGGTTCACACATGACTGGGGGCGTCCGTGACCGAGTGGTTAGAGTCTCTGACTTGAAATCACACGCCCATACAAAATATATATTATATAAAATAGCTTCCACTGGTGGAGGAAGACCCCAGGTGCCCCTACGGCAAACTTTGTGCACGAGTGGGTAGAACCACAGACATTCCGCAAACCATCTGGAAAGCTACCTCACATAAAGATTCCTGGCCATATGAGGCTTCGAACCCACAGTGGTGAGGGAATAGGGAGGGTACCGACCCCCTTTTCGTACGCCGGATTCCGACCCATATTAGCCAGTATTCCGTACGCCGGGTTGTGGTACGCCGTACGCCGACATCGCAGTTTTTCATATGCGTACGCCGTATTTTTAAAAATATTTTTTTCCATCCAAAAAATTAAAAAAAGGCTAATTTATGTCTCAGATTGCTGGAAATGCCATTTCAGAGCACCTATGTTTCAAATTTTTTATGGGGGGGGCATGCCCCCGGACCCCACTAGAGAGCTCGGGCGGTGGGTGGGGGGGGGGGAGGCGGGGTTGGTACCCTCAATAGTGTGCTTAAATTAACTCTGGTGTGTAACATACTACTGTGCAAACCAAGTTTCCTTAAAAAAGAAGTCATATTTAGTTTTCATTCATTATGTTTAGTCACTTTAGAATAGAAAATATCATTATTTTGTCAAATTTATGTTGCATCCCTAATCTCTAACTTTTGAAACAGGTGACTACTTTGATTTGACAGGCGGATACCATTAGTGATCCAGCGAGTGAGGTTGTTTGGGGGTCCTCGGGCATATTCTCCCCTGCGGATAAGCATGGGGTCTAATTACATGCAATCGCCTGTTTTTGGTGTTAATTAAGGTCCGGATTCTTAGTTATTTCATGATTCTTTCATAACATATTTGGTAGCGATTAAAAAAAAGAATTGTTACAACCGGCTCGAAATTCAAAACAGACAGTGAATATAGCCGGCTGCCGGCTATGAGACAACCCTGTCAATAATGATATAATGTATACTTAATTTAAAGAAACTAACCCTCAAAATAATGACAAAATTTCAGAACAAAACCGTTTATCAAAACTCTAGTCAGGTGTTCAGATCATATAATAATTTATATGTATAGGTTTATTTAAGGGTTATTAAAATACCCCCGTGATTGATTATGCGCAAAATGAATTGTGAGTTGGTATCTCTTAATTTGACGCTCCAGTTTTGGGTTTGGTCTGGCTGGTTAAAAGCAGTTTTATAATATTGTGTCTGTAGAGTTTGGGATTCTCAAAATAGGTCAATTATATATATATATACCTCATTGTCAATAGGTTAGGAAATGGTGTACATAATTATGTTGTAAAATAATTTGGCTATTGTTGGCAGGATAGAGACTTTAATATACACTCAAGAGATATGAAAACGCAACACGGCAATTTCCGCTATATATTCTATATACTGCACACTTAATTGCACATAATATTCCAAAGAAATCCCAAGATGTTTTTTAAAAAAAAAGTTGCAGTTAACTAGAGAAAGGACACAACTGTGATGTTGTAGACGTTTTAATCACACTACACCTTGTAACAAGAACTTCATAAATGTTAAAGTTGCTCTTTGAAAAACTGAGCTAGTTCAGTACTGTATTTAACGTAAATAGTTTGCAAAAAGTTGCATCCTAAGTTTGCACACATGATTGAGCCAAATGCGTACTCTGTCAATAATGAAACATTGAAGGAATACTATTTGCTGTATTATTTGTTGTCTTAGTATTTTTTCCAAAAGGAAAGGTCTTACCCCATGTACCATTCGATTAAAAGCAGCATACTGTACATACAATATATAGCGGAAATTCCCGTGTTGCGTTTTCATATCTCTTGAGTGTGTATATAGGGCTTGAACAAAGAAAGCACTTATTATGGAGTTAGATGTTTAAGTTTCAGACACAATATCCCAAACTATTGATTACATGGACATTATTGTTGCTTAGATCACTGTCTTTATCATGTTATTATTTCAAATACCATTACTCCGAGTATTAAATTTCATACCCCATCCAACCCCTTCTCAAAGAAAGGAAAACGGGGTTGGCTGCGGGTATGAAATAAAACCTTAATTTCAGCTTAAAAATTTTGCATATTGTAAAATTAAAACATTCAATATAGGTAAACTTAAACAGGTTATTGCATTTTTTTCAGTAAAAATTGTTTTTAAACATGTTTTCTTTCAAAATATCCGTTATAAAGTTCTGCTAATATTAGCTCTCCGATCTCTTAATGGAATTAAGACAGGACCATGCAGGTAATGCTCAGACAAAAATCAAATATAAGTCACTGAATACAAATGTAAAAGAAATATTACATAATTTTATGTAATTTAATTGTTTATGTTTCTAAGATCTCTGTCTTTGACATTCCTGATATTGGAAATGCTCAGCCAGAAAAACAAATACATTAGTGGTTGAATACAACTGCAAAAGAAATATTACATAATTTTATATACATTAGGTACAGAACAATATTTGACTTTTACCATAGATGGCTATCTGGGACATAACTTGTGAGATTGTATCTTTTATTTACTCAGTGATCATGATTGAATCAGTCAGTGAAAGGTAGTGTACAAATTGACCATACTGATAGAACGATAAGATGAGAAATCAACAATTGGGGGAAGTTCATGAAAAACATGATAAGCAAATTTCTGGTCCCCATGATGATCCCCCAAAGACCTCTAAATGGCTGTTAATCTGATTTGACAGTGGGGAAGCAGGCAGAACTATATTTAATGTTGTGGTGGTTGTGGTGATGGGGATTGAAGATCTTGATGATGAAGATGATGATGATGAAGACGACGATGACGACGATGATGATGATTATGTTGATGATGATAATTGGTGGTGGTTGTAATGATAGTGAAGATTTTGATGATGATGACGGTTGTTGTTGTTGTTGTTGTTGATGATGACATTGACAATGATGATGATGATGATTATAATGATGATGACAATGACATTGAAGATGATGATAATGATGATGAGGATGATATTGATGATGATGTTATCTACAGCTTAGTTTTGCTGATGCTGGTGAAATTTAAATAAAATTGCAAGAAGGAAAAAGATGATAAACATCAACCCTTAATATGACCCAAATTTTTGGTAATCCAGAACCAGGAGATCCCGATTACTGTGAATTTATTTACAGTATTTACATTCCAGGTTGGTTTGATATTGTATAAATTGATTGTTTAGGACCTTTGTGACCTCTAGCCTTGCTTGAGATCATGTTTGGGAATACCTGATGATAACAAAAGAGTAGCTAATTTGATGTAAGGAATTTCGTCACTGTGACTTGAATATAACAGTATATATTTTAAAAGCTGAAATAAGTTTGAATGTAATTCCATCATATTCATATTCCATCACATTCATGTCCTGTTAACACATCATTACACAGGAAATTGTATCTTTTAATATTTGCCTCCTGTTGTTATAATTGTCTATGAAGGACCGTTTCCTATCCAACAATACCTTTCTTCCTAAGATCCCTGTGCATCATTGTAGGTAGTATGGGGACAGCAACCTTGATTAGAGGGAGACGATTTTGTATGGTGTTTTATGTCATATTTAGATCTACTGGCTGAAGGCCAGCAGAGCTTATGGGATGCCGAGTTGTCCGTCATTCGTCCGTCGTCCGTCCTTCGTCCTTCGTCCTTCGTTAACTTTTGTCTCGTTAAGACGATAGGGCCTTCATTTTTCATCTGATCTTTACCAAATTTTACCAGATTGTTAATGTCAATAAAGGCTCAGACAAGTTCGAAAACCAGTCAAGTAACAGCGGAGTTATGACCCTTGAATTCGTTATATTTTGACTTGTTAAGGCGATAGGGCCTTCATTTTTCATCTGATCTTTACCAAACTTTGCCAGATTTTTTTCTTTCTTTTTTCTTTTATTATTCTTATATTTCTTTATTTTTTAAATTTTTAATTTTTTTTAAAAAAAAAATTGTTATTTTTTATTATTTTTTTAAATTTTATTTTTTATTTTTATTATCTCTACTGGCCAAGTTCGAAAACAAGCCAGATCGGACCAGTAATGGCAGAGCTATGGCTCTTGATTTAGTTAAAAATGCTATATTTTGCCTCTTTAAGACGAAAGCCGATAGTCACTCACTTCATTGATGTTATAAGAGCCATATTAGCCAGTAGAGCGTCCACAGGCCCTCTTTGGCCTCTTGTTAACATGTAAGGTTATATAGAGTTTAATTACCATTGTTGAAGTGATACGGGAAATAATTCCCGAGTGAGAAAGATTCTTGCGATATAGAAACGAGTGCGTTTTTGCACGAGTTTCTATATCGCAAGAATATTTCTCACGAGTGAATTTTTTCCGTTTCACGACAAAAATGTTAATTAAACTATAATAATATATATTCTGTGATGATTTTTTTTTCAATCGTCTTTTGGCACAAGTATTCCTTCTTCTGTCACTCCTTTGGCGACAGCGCGGATTAATATCATGATGTCAATTTGTGACGTAATATCGTGACGTCTATTGTTTAGTTCATAACATTTGGCTACTGTGCTATCTTGCACACTAGATGAGATAGCACAGTAGAGGAAGGGATATGTTATAGATTTTCTCAAACTGGGAAATTTCTATAATTCATCACAGAATATATAATACATATGATGGTCGATATTTTGTGGTGGAGGCCAGGGTTAGAATTTACCTTAATTTCTTACTCGCAATCTTTTGCTAATGGCAGTATTTTCTACTGGCAAAAGGAAAAATGCACTGGCAAAATTGTATCATACTCAGATCAATAGTTTTATTCTATAAAAAGAACCTTTTTCGGGCATACACCATTATGACAACATAAACAACGACCATAACAGAATACAACCAAAATTTGTGGAAAACGCCATCAATTGTGAAAAACGTCATCAGTTTTGAAAAACGTCACCAATTTATGCCGAGATATCTATAAGGCGTACGATGGTCATAAATAAGATCGGTTTAGATAAATAACACACGGTAAATGAGCAGGTGTTTGAGTAAGTGTCAAATAACAATAAATTATTGCTTTAATTTTATTTCAATAACAAGTAGCAAAGTGCATAGTAACAGTCTGCAATATTTTTACTGGTAGTAAATAATGAACAATCAGATGCGCTCTAATAAAACTTACCTGGCAGGACTTTCAAAATAGCAACCTCCATAAAAAATACAAACTATTTTTTTGTCAAATTTCTGTGCATGGTTTACACTGCTTTAGAGGATTTAGAGTTTTTTCTCATGGATGTTCTTCAAAAAATGGATGCGCGGTATATACGCAGCGGGTGGGCGCTATACAACGTCAAATATGGTACTCGCAAAAATTTGCTTGTACATGAAAAAGTAACTCGCATTCTGCAAAACTGACTCGTATTTTGCGAGTATGCAAGCTTAAATTCAAACCCTGGAGGCAGACCACCTAGAGGGAGACGAGATGAAGGATGAAATTTCCCATTCCATTATAACAAAAATCTATTGATGGGTTTAGGGAATCTAAAAATATAGATGGTAAACCATGTGCAGTTGTTGATTCATCGTTTTGCGATGTTTTATCACAAATCATACATGTATGATAAATCGTCAGAAAAACCCTAAGTATTTATGTTCTTGTGCACATAGCAGCTGATGGATTGTCTCGGTCAATGCTATTCTTTATATTAAACTTCTGTTTCTAAAACTGAATCAATCTTAAATGCACACTTCAATTTGAGAATTATTCCCACAATTTTGACATGATAAGAATTAAAATAGCAAATTACATTATGTTCAGTAATTCAAAATATGAAAGGTATGATCGATATCCGTGAAGCGAGAACAAACTATTTGATGCAGACGATGAGCTAAAATATAAACTTGAAATATAAACGAATAACTTTTAGTATTCAAGAGACATAATTGTAAGAATTGCGAAGGGTTAATAATATGTATTTCGGCTGTAGAGTATGATTATATAGGGATCCAAAATACCCATTTTATACGGAATTAAACAAGGAAAGCTACAATAAGATGTTGAGTTTGAAACCTTCTCGCCTCTCATTACTTGGGGTTCGAATTAGTGCTGTTCCGATTAATCGATTTGATCGAGCATAGTTCATTTCAGCCTTTTTCCCGATTAATCGATTTATATTTTTCATGATCGAGTTTACTTGGTTGTTGCAAAATTATAACTAATTTTATTCTCTTGTGCTAAAATGTACAAGAGATAATTTTGCAAACAGTAATCATGTATCTCTAACGGTGTATCACAATTTATACTAAACATAAATGCTTGATCAGTTTCATTCAACTGCTTAATGACCAGAACATACTTAAATTGTGTTACTTTTCTTCATTATAGTCTTACAAGGGTGTCTTATATGGAAGCCATGTTTAATCGAAAGCGTCTCCGTGGCCGAATGGTTAACGATGTTGCGTTGTAAACCTTCGCTTTGCACCAATGCGGGTTCGAATCCCACTGGGAGCTCGACTTGTGAGGAAGTGTCGATTCTTACGGATGGCGGGAGGTGTACAGTACTGGTTCTACCCAGGAAAAGTGGGTGGTCTGCCTCCACAACAAAAAATCGACCGTCATAATTATATAACCTTACATGTGTTGAAAATGACAAAAACACCATACAAACAAACAAACATGTTTAATCAATGAATGAGCGATCATCGGTTGGTGGAAAAGCCTGATGATCAATCATGAATTTTCAACCGATTCCCAACACTAGTTCGAATCCCATTTGGAGCTAGAGTTATAAGTGAAAATGTGTTGATTCATACGGTTGGTGGGAGGTATACAGCACTTGTTCTACCCAGGAATATATATAAGTAGGTGGTCGGCCTCCGACACTAAAAAATCAACCGTCATACATAGTCGGAAAAGTGCTGGAAAAGGATGTCAAACACCATTTAAACAAATAATTTTTGACCAATCGGTTAATGCATTTCTTGTATTGTTTCACAATTGTCTCGAAATGGACAGAAAATCCAAAGCAAAGGTTACGCTGGGTGTCAAATACATGCAGTCTATTGGAGTCCATTAACATAATTAAGTAGAATTTCACCTGTGTTTCATCGCATCCCGTTTTGATAGACAAAATGTCTCCCACGAGACACCTTTACATGCGCGTCACATTACATGAATCCACAGTGCGTAAGACCACATATGTCCTCGGAGACACCCTCAGTACAGCTATAGTTTCACCTGTGTGTCATCCCGTCACACCAGTCAGAGTGGCACTTAGCGCAGGTCGTACGACTGAAATAACCCCATAAATCTTACACTTTTATTATTTTTATGCATATAAACACTGTAATACCAAAGCAATACAAAGGTATAAATGACAATTTTGAAATAGTTCAGGCTAACCAAGCAGAAGATATTGCTTATGGTTGCAACTTTTGTAATTATGATATTAACGGATGCAACTATAAGCTACGGACTATATGTTTTTTATCGAGCCCATTTACGGATCTCGACTTAGCGATCAGTGTCGTCTGGGTCATTTAGTCGGTTCGTTCGTCTGTACGTCCAACTATCATTTGTTTAAATTATATCTTCTTCATTAGGCCGCCATTAAAAATATTTATGTTTGCCCTATTTCAAATTTTGGATCGGTAGGTAGGCAAATATTTGTTTTTTATTTTTAAAAAACAAAAATTTAACAAAAGAAATGCAATTCTTTAATTATAATTGGCAAACATATTTTTAGTATTATTGTTATTAGCGGCTAGCGGCATCTAGATGCGACCGGCAATTTAAAAAACAAAAAAGTTCCAAAAAAATTAGAAAACAATATTTGGGTTGGGCCCTTCTTTCGGGTCGGTCCAGAAACAGCAAACATTAAATATTTTAAGTGTGGCCTTACATGACTTTTTTCACCAAGCTTCACCAGAATGTTACTTATATGCGTCTAAAACCCCCGTCACACTCTGACTTAGTAGCATCAAGTTCCCACTGCGTGCTGAAAAAATTGCTTGGACGCAGTAAGAAATCCAACAACGTGCAAGGAACCCAGCAGAAACCTTTAAGGACCTAGCATGGTCTCCATGGTCTTGGAAACTACGCACACTTTGGACATGTAAAGACGTAGTAACAACGGCATTGACCCGTTATAGACGTAACCAACACCTCGTAGTGACTCCATTGCCGAACTACAAGCGAAGCGCGGACGGGAAAAAAGTTCTCACTGAGTTGTCACTGAGTGGCGTAGTATTTATACCAACCTGGGGGAATCCCCTTTGACGCAGCAACAACGTAGCAAGAGCTTAGCTCGATCTGATTGGACTTAGCAGGGACCGTGTGCAAACACAGGCAACCTAGTGGGCGCTTGGTCAGGTACGTAAAAGGAAATCAGTGGGAACGTGTGCAACGCAGCCAGGACATCGCAGGGATCTGTCTAGGCCATAGCATGAAATTGATAAATGCACATTTTTCAGAAAAGATCAAGTTCCCGGTGCGTTCATCTCTATTTTTTGGATGCAGTGTGATCTTCATGTTGTCACATCAGTGTGACGGGGGCGTAACATCATGTGCACAATTTTGGGTCGCTGTGACCAACTTTGGATGAAATATAGAGGTGTGTCTCAGGTCTGTAAAGGGATATTTTTTACATTCCACCAAAAAACTACGACACTGACAACAATAAAACTGTAATATGTTGGTGATTTTTTGATTTTAAAGCTGTTTTAACCTTATTTCAGGGGCCCTGGTTGCTCCTGGATCTGCCCTTTAAGGCAAAATCATCTTCCTTCAAAATCTAGATGGCAATCTAACCAATATATTTTGTCACCCATTTGTGACAAATTGAGTTGGCTATGGCTTCCAAGTTGCATAGTGGACTGTTAATTGGATTTTTAAGTGGGGACAGGCCGGCATAAAAAAGAGCAATTTACTGGCTTGTTGTTAGGTATAAAGAATGTGTGTTTTTTTCACCAATTAAAATATTGTCAATCATGTTATGCATTATCAAGGAGTTATAGTGTTCTTGTGTAATCACAGCTGCTGGCGAATATTAAGTAGGAAAGACTGTTAAATTAAAGCCATATTGTATACCGTATAATCCCTAATAAACGCCACTCCGCTAATAAATTCCCCCCCTCCACCGCTGTTTAAGAAATATTTTTTTAAAAGTTACCAAAAGATGTAAGTTAATCTGTTTCATTTAAGTGTTATGCACAAAATCACTAGAAAAACTAAAAATCCAATGCTTTGATTGATTGACATGCAAACTTTGGTTGATAAAGAAAATCATTAAATAATGTCTGATTTAAAAGTTAAATTATGTATTGTTGGTCTCAAATAATCACAAGTTATGCTCCCTTATGCATTTATTAGGGATTATACGGTATATTACTTTAGAGGCCTATCTTTTTTTTCTTGAGTATATCAAATTATTACGTTATTAAGATGATGATTATATTAAGTGGGAGAATTCTAAAGCATTTTTTTTTCTGGGTTTGAAATGATTTTTTTTTGGATATGATAAGATTTGGAATTAATTCCTCATGAAACGTGGTATTATGCATTCTGACATTATTTTTTCTGGGCCTAATAACAGAAAACGCAATATTCCAGAAGTATCAAAATATATTTATTAACATTTTTAAAAAGGGTTCTGGATCTAGCTTGCGCAGCTGCTGATATAAGTAATATCAATTTATTTTTATTTTTATAGTGATTTATTTAAAATAAAACGTAAGGTGGTTTTACTTACCATTAACAATATTCGGTTTTTAATAATTATACCTCACGTTTACCCTCCTGTATAAACTGCCCACACCCTTAGCGTGAAGAATTTTTAATATTACCAATAAACAATTTTTACTATCACACGATTGTGACATCGTGGGTAGTATTAAAAAAGGTTTTGGGTTTTTCCAATTATGACATGCTTTTCGCAATTGGAAATCGGTGGACGCTTATTAAAATACAGTTGGAGTTATGTCAATCGTAAGACGCTTGGTTTACCAGACGCCAATAAACAAATATGGCGAGCAGATTGACAACAATTTCAGAACCCTGGAACTGGCCAAAGACTCTGCAAGTACACAAAGAATAGTGAAGAGAAGTGTAGCTTTGTTCCTTGAGTTTCTAGAATATATTTAAATTTTAATCGAAACATTTTTTTTTTTGTATAATAAAATAAATATTGCATCCTAGTGGATATTGTCAACATGAGGAAAAATAATGTCAACCGAGGCTTCATCGCAGTGAGGGTGACAGTGGATATTGTCAACATGAGGAAAAATAATGTCAACCAAAGCTTCATCCCAGTGTGGGTGACAGTGGATATTGTCAACCTGAGGAAAAATAATGTCAACCGAGGCTTCATCCCAGTGAGGGCGACAGTGGATATTGTCAACCTGAGGAAAAAATAATGTCAACCGAGGCTTCATCCCAGCGAGGGTGACAGTGGATATTGTCAACCAAATGAAAAATAATGTCACCCTCACTGGGATGCAGTATTTATTGCCTGAGCCTCAAGGCTCCGGCTATATGTATCCCGGACTCAGAAAGCTGCTGTGGGTGTTGGACTGTGTATCAACATCATTTTACTGTTCATAAAACAACTGTATTCTAGTAATAATACCGGGACCAGTCATATTGGTATACAGGCATTTTATGGGTCTTCTACTACCTGAATTAGGTATCAATTTCAGGGATACAGTCTATAAATCTTCTCAGCATACAGCTGGTTCCTAATCGTTATCGTCACTGATTATTGAGTGATAAAAGCTCGTGGCAACCGGTTAGTTTTTCTACATAACTTGCGTTTGCTCAATAATTAATATTAATTATAAGAATAATAAAAAGGAAATTGTGTTTGAATATTACTAACTGTTTCTGTGTAAAGCTACTGTCTGATTTTAGAATAAGCAACACCTCTTCAATCATTAAATAGAGTTGAAGAAATTTAACTGAAGCTTCTTTTGAAGAATTTAAATAGGTCTGTTCCACTGCTAATTATTCTCATGACCTACTAATCAGATTTCAATAATAAAAAAACATCTAACATTAAACCCTTTCTTTACATTGTTAAAAACTGAGATTACCTTCACAGATCCCTCAATTGCCATTATATTATCCATGCCTCCCCCAGGAAGCGAGCCAGACGGGGGGGTGGGGGAGTCTATAGCTGTAAAGCCAAGGCCTTATCCACTGAGCTACTGAGGCCACACCATTTAATTCAAATGAAAGAAATAAACATGTCATTAGTGTAGCATCTCCTTAGAAAAAGTTTTGTGTAGCCCTTTAAATGTTGAAAATTATAACCTGCAATCATAAATCAGTTATGCATAACTTTGTTGCAACAGCAAATTGAATGTTGCATTTTTTTCAGAAATTAAATACAAACACTGTTTGTTTACACCGTATAATTTGCCTTAAAGCTCTATCCAAGCCTCGTGAAATCTGCACTGCCTTTTTGAATGAACATTTGTGAAGTTATTTTCTTTGAATGGTGTAATTCGCAAACTAGATGCAAGAATAACAAACCGTATCACAAAATTACATGTTACCGGTTTCATCGCCCGACCACCCGAGTTTTGTGTGTTAGTTTTCACTTAAGAACCTTTAAATAAGTATTTATATATCAATACAATATCAGAAATAATACATTTGTTGTGATCGAATATCTTGACAATTAAATATTTCCGTTCAGTGCTCAAGTCATAAATAGCAGGTTAAATTAACCAGTTCGGAATTATCTTTCTGTTTAAGATTGATATCTAAGATATTTAGTGTGACAGCAGCATCTATAAAAAACAACATATATTATAGCTTCCTTTATGATATTAAACTATACATGTATGTATATTCTAACAAATGTTTGGTTCTGAAAAAAAAAGAAATGTTTTAGTGTTCAGCGTTTTGAAGTTTTAATATAAGTTTTATATCATGTCGAAGATGATTTAGTAATCTGTGAAACATATTGTAATTGATATTTTTTAATAAAAAAGTCAAAAGCGATGATTTAATCAACATAACAATCCTAGAAAAGGAACTCATTTTGAGGGATATAATTATTATTTGTGTTATTGGCCTTGGCTAGTTTATATACATTTTTCATACCTCCCACAAAGCAATTAATGATGCAGTTACAGGGCTCGATGTTAACTTTACGGATAGCTTGCCCATTCATAACTTTCACATCCGGTCAACTTCAATGATTTTGGCAGAGTTATGGCCCTTTAAAGGTTTTAGGCTTTAATACACAAACTTTGTCCTGACTAGTTCTCCTGAACCTCTGTCTGGGTTTATACGAAACTTTTTAGGGATGATCAGTTCCAGGTCTAGTTGTGCAAATCATTGCCGTGTTCTGGTTGAATGATTTTTGGCAGAGTTATGGCCCTTTAAAGGTTTTAATACACAAATTTTGTCTTCTGAACTCCTTGCCAGATTTCAACGAATCTTGGTGGGGATGATCAGTACAAGCCTAGTTGCACCTATCATTGGCGGGTTCTGATAGAATTAATTCTGGCAGAGTTATGACCCCTTAAAGGTTTAATACACTAAGTTTGTACAGACTAGTGAACCTCTGCATTGTTGTTAACCCTCGACTACGGAGGTGCTGATCAGATATTGTAAATCGGGTTAAACGAAAATCAGGTTTAATGAAATATTAGCTATTTAGTACAAAAACATTGTTATTTGGCTTTCCTATCAAATATTACTGTGCTCAGGTGTGCGTTAGCTAGTGTTTGGCTACTGTTTTAATTTTTTAGCAGAGCCTCAGGGTTGCTTGTTGTTTATTTTATTTGCATTCACCTGTCAAGATTTCATGAAACTTGGCATGAAGGTATTCAATTGTGGAGTAGCTCAGTACAGCAACAAATTGTCGCATTGCCACATTTGATTGGCACGTTTCAAAAGCCAACCAAATACTGTGCAACAAGATCCAACAAACAAACAATATATAACAATGAAAAAGTACATTATCTTAGTTGGAGGACAAAATTTAATATAATGTGGTAATATGGCAATGTTTTGTATGAAAAACTGACATGAAAGTTTAGCCCTCCTTAGTTGGAGACCGGTATTAAATGCAATGTATATATATACTCAGTTGCAAAAGAAAGCGGACACCGAGTTTTGTTTAGATTTAATTGTATAAAGTTTTTTTAGAATTAGATTGACAAATTCCAAAATGAATATGCCATATTTGGTACCAAAGTTTTTATCATTCCATTGCCAATATCATGTTGTCATTTGTTTTTCAATAGGTTGAATCATTAAGGGACTGTCGATTGATAAAGAGGATAGGGTGTAAAGTAAAATTTTCAAAGTGTCCAGCTTCTTTTGCAACTGAGTATATATCCCACTTCACCAGGTGGTCATTTTGCTTAGAGTCACCCACATCATCCACCCTGTATTGTTTCAGGTGCTTCTTGAATGGTGGCAGAAAATAGTTCAACTCAATTCAATTCTTTATTAGTGATAATGGCCACCGGCCCATACACATACCAACATATAATACATAATCAATATAACACATGATTTGGTTAACGGACATCAAAAACATTTTTTCCTTTCTCAAATGCATAGTATATAAACATTGCTAAATTAATAATGACATTTTTTTTTGTCGAAGACATAAGTAAATAAAATGTGTGTATATTAGGTTGTTCATAATATTTCCTTTGCAAACACAATACTCTTACGTCATTTTTCAATGAACATCGCAAAAGAAAATGGTATTTGGTCTCAATATCATCTTTATAATATGTACAAATACGCTGCCTTCTAGGCAATTTCATATGCGTTCCTTTTTCAATAAATAAACAGTGTGATGATGTTCTTAAAGACACAGAGTTACGCAGCTGTAAACTTTATGTTTGAATGTTAGAACATTTAGGTAGTTTTCGAATTTAAAATCATTCTTAAAATAAATCATTCTTAAAATGGTTATAATAATATATTTTTTTTATTGCCTTGTACCATCTGAGATCACTTTTGTAAGTATTGATCTTTTAGTCTTGTTTCTTATCGGCTATAGACAACTGTTCATTTTCCACACTTTGCCTCTCCCAAATATGCAAAATCGTTTGAATATAGATTCAATTTCAGCTTTGTAACCCAATTGTTATAACCATAACTATCTAAGTTTCTAAGCATATTACAACATTTTCTTACATTTCTATCATCTGGCATTTTAATATTTTAATCCAATACTTGATTATCTTTTTGTGCGCTGTTATATACATACAGACCCAGTTGCGTTTAAGTACCCCAAATAAATGCAGAACGATCGGAAAATGAACGCAGAATGAACGCAGATAATGAACGTTGTACAATCTATATTTTAAAAATGCACTTGCGTTTGTTTCGTTTGATGCGTTCATTTTTAAAGTTCAGTGTTTTAAAAATGAACGATGAATGCATTTTTTAAAACGCTAAACGCTGAAAATGAACGCTATTTCAGAGAACTTCTAGTATTATCCTTTTGAGTTGATATTTAAAGTCTCAATTTAAACAAAGTGCGCTTTTCAGTATTTTAATGTAAATAATTACACTGTGTAAAAGGTGTTTCAAAATTACACATTTTCTTTATTTTTTACTGATTCAAAATAGGGACTATTATATTTATTGTGTTGCACAAACTTTTAATTATTTCAACCCATTTTTCAATATTTTCGTATAAACACAAAGTCGCCGTCTTGTCTCTATCATGCACCCAATTAACGCTTTGTTTATTATTCCAGTATCATTTTATCATAAGATGCTTGCATACATTTTTACCTCTTATTCTGACATGTTTAAATATATAATTCAATCAAAATAATCACAGTTAGTAATTCATAATTTTGATAGAGCATCATCAAAAAACTGATCAATCAGTGACCAGAAATAAGACATAACCAATACATTCTGGTAGGTGATAAACTCGGTCTTTATCCTTGATGTTCAACCAAGTTTACTGTTAAAATTAAGGTATCTACAGTGTGATTCTTTTAAAACCCTTCCTATTTCATGCACATTCATGCAAATTGATTCAATATATGTATTTTTTAAAATCAAAATCTTGAACATTATGGTATTTTTACTCTGCCAAAGATTTTTATTTTACTATAGATAAAAACCGAGTAACACAAATTTTATCACCTACTGAAATTAAAATAAAATCTCAACATCTCTGCAATGCAAAATTAGTAATAACACAGACCTGATAACGTAATATGCCAAACAATATGCTTCTTTGTTTTAAGTCATGCAGAAAACCGACAAAAATTCAAAATCTTCATGTGTGCCTTGGAATAGCATTTTTTATTATTTTTTTTACATGCATGATATTATTCACTTTGAGGTCATTTTCAACCTCCTAGTGTGAACAGTGAGTGAGTGGGTGTTTGCCATAATGACAACAACAAGATGAAATGCGTGAAAATGCTATAGCCCTACATCACCCACCAACATTTGTAGTGAATATGCATTTGCAGACTCCTAGTGTGAAAAATGATAATGTTTAGTTATTTTTGCATTACCTACAACACCCAGCTGAGGAAGTGGTGTTAAAAAAAATCACCGGGTAGTTATATTTTTTAACCAGGTTGGTTAAAAAATAAAACTACCCGGTATGATTTTTTTTTTTAAATATATTTTTATGATTTCTTAACCCAATTGACCCATAATGAAATGTTAGAAAACGAGTCCTATTTCCGTAGGCATTGCGACATCTGTTCCTCTAGCTGACTAACGAGCTCAAAATCACTTTTTGTCTCACCTTTTCGAAGAAAAAAAGAGACATAGGTGTTGCTTTTTTTTCCGGCGGCGGCGTCAACATTCAAGTTTTGCGTTGAGGTCACTTTTTCACAAACTGTATGCACTAGACCTTTAAAACTTTGCTTATATTTGTATCTTGAGTGGTAAATCGCAACGTGACTAAGCAAATGTGGAAGTGACCTTGACCCTCAAAGCAAAGGGCAGATAATTTAATAATTTTACCTTCAACTTTTGCGTTGAGGTCAATTCGCGCAAACTGTATGCACTACACCTTTCAAACTTTGGTTATAGTTGTATCTAGGGTGGTACACCGCAGCGTGACAAAGCAGATGTGGATGTGACCTTGACCCTCCAAGCAAAGGGCAGATAACTTACTAATTTTACCTTCAACTTTTGCGTTGAGGTCAATTTCGCGCAAACTGTATGTACTAAACCTTTCAAACTTTGGTTATAGTTGTATCTGGGGTGGTACATTGCAACGTGACAAAGCAAATGTAAATGTGACCTTCACCATCCAAGCAAAGGGCAGATAACTTTAATTGTTACATTTACCTCACTTTCTCATGAACTATAATTATGCACCAGATTTAAACCTAATTTATAGCTTAATCTTTGGAAGACAGAATATTCTATTTTGACATTGTTGTGTCTTGGGTAGTGCATCTTTTTGGAAGTATGGATTTCATCTATGACCTTGACCTACTTTTTGGAACTGATGATTTTTAGCTCTACTAGCCAAGAGCTTACAGGATGGCGAGTTGTCCGTCGTCTGTCTGGCGTCCGTCTGTTAACTTTTACCTTGTTAAGACGATAGGACCTTCATTTTTCATCTGATCTTTACCAAACTTTTAACAGACTGTTAATATCAATGAAAGCTCGTACAAGTTTAAAAACCAGCCAGATCGGACCAGTAACAACAGAGTTATGGCCCTTGATTTAGTTAAAAACGCTATATATTGCCTCGTTAGACGTTAGGGCCTTCATTTCTCATCCGATCCTTACCAAACTTTTAACAGATTGTTAATATCAATGATAGCTCGGACAAGTTCAAAAACCAGCCAGATCGGACCAGTAACAGTGGAGTCCTGGCCTTTGATTTTGTTAAAAATGCTATATTTTGCCTCGTTAATACGATAGGGCTTTCATTTTTTTTTATCTGATCTTTACCAAACTTTACCAGATGTTTTGCCTTTATTTTTTATTTATTATTAGTGTTTGTTTTTTGTTTATTGTTTTTTTTTTAATATACATATTTATTTTTAATATAGATATTATTTTTATTTTATTTATTTTTTAGCTCTACTGGTCAAGGGCCAGCAGAGCTTATGGGATGGTGTGTTGCCTGTCGTCCGTCGTCTGTCATCTGTCGTCCGTCCGTTAACTTTTACCTTGTTAAGACGATAGGGCCTTCATTTTTCATCCAATCTTTACCAAACTTCAACAGATTGTTAATATTAATGAAAGCTCGGACAAGTTCTAAAACCAGTTAGATGAAACCAGTAACAGCGGAGATATGGCCCTTGGTTTAGTTAAAAATGCTATATTTTGCCTCGTTAAGACGATAGGGCCTTCATTTTTTCATCCGATCTTTACTGAACTTTACCATCTTGTTAATATCTATGAAAGCTTGGATAAGTTCCAAAACCAGTCAGATCTGACTAGTAACAGTGGAGTTATGGCCCTTGATTTAGTTAAAAAGGCTATATTTTGTCTCGTTAAGATGATAGGGTCTTCATTTTACATCCTATCTTTACCAAACTGTACCAGATTGTTAATATCAATGAAAGCTTGGACAAGTTTGAAAACCAGCCAGATCGGACCAGCAACAGCAGAGTTATAGCCCTTGATTTAGTTAAAAATGCTATATTTTGCCTCGTTAAGACGATATATAGGGCCTTCATTTTTTATCCGATCTTTACTGAACTTTACCATCTTGTTAATATCTATGAAAGCTTGGATAAGTTCCAAAACCAGTCAGATCTGACGAGTAACAGTGGAGTTATGGCCCTTGATTTAGTTAAAAAGGCTATATATTTTTTTCGTTAAGATGATAGGGTCTTCATTTTCATCCGATCTTTACCAAACATTACCAGATTGTTAATATCAATGAAAGCTTGGACAAATTTGAAAACCAGCCAGATCGGACCAGCAACAGCGGAGTTATGGCCCTTGGTTTAGTTAAAAATGCTATATTTTGCCTCGTTAAGACGATAGGGCCTTCATTTTTCGTCCGATCTTTACCAAACTTTACCAGATTGTTAATATAAATAAAAGCTCAGACAAGTTTGAAAACCAGCCAGTTCGGACCAGTAACAGCGGAGTTATGGCCCTTGATTTAGTTAAAAATGCTATATTTTGCTTCGTTAATACGATAGGGTCTTCATTTTTCATCCGATCGTTACCAAACTTTACCAGATTGTTACTACCAATGAAAGCTGCAACAAGTTTGAAAACCAGCCAGATTGGACCATTTACACTGGAGTTATGGCCCTTGATTTTCTTAAATATGCTAATTTTGGCCACATTAAGAAGAAAGGGCCTTCATTTGGACAGATTTCATTGAAATTTTTCAGGGATGATCAGTACCAAGCCTAGTTGTACATAAAATCACCGTGTTCCAGTTGAATGATTTTGGCGGAGTAATGTCACTTTAAAGGTTTTAATACACAAACTTTGTTCTGACTAGTTCTCCTGAACCCTGGCCGGATTTAAACGAAACTATTTAGGGATGATCAGTTCCAGGTCTAGTTGTGCAAATCTTTGCCGTGTTCCGGTTGAATGCTTTTTGGCAGAGTTATGGTCCTTTAAAGGTTTTAATACACAGACTTTGTCTGGACTATTCTCCTGAACATCTCCCCACATTTCAACGAAACTTTACAGGGATGTTCAGCACCAAGCTTAGTTGTGCATATCATCGTCGCATTCCGGTTAACAGATTTTTGGCGGAGTTATGGCCCTTTAAAGGTTTTTGATAAACAAACGTTCTCCTGAACCCCTGGCTGGATTTTAATGAAACTTAACAAGGATGATCAGTATCAAGCCTAGCTGTGCATATCATCGCCATATTCGGGTTGAATGATTTTTGGCAGAGTTATGACCCCTTAAAGGTTTTAATACACTAACTTTGTACAGACTAGTTCTCCTGAACCTCTGGCTGGATTTCAACGAAACTTGTCAGGGACAATCAGTACCAAGCCTAGTTGCGTATGTCATCACCATGTTCTGGTTGAACGATATTTGAAAGAGCTATGGCCCCTTGTGCATAAACTTTATCTTTAGCCAGTAGAGCGTCCACAGGAGCGTACACAGGCCCTCTTGAGCCTCTTGTTTTATTTTATTTAATTTTTTTCTTTTTCTATTTTTTTTTTAAAATCCCAATGCGTCATTAAATTTGCTATTTCCGGGCACATATTCGAATGACGTTTTTCACACATTCCTATGAAGCACGTGTACATAACTGATGAATCGGTATGATGAACCCGAATACAATGGGTAAATAGTAGGTTATTGATAAATAAATTTTAACATATAGATCTACTCCCTGCTACAAGGACGAATCATTTTCTTAATGACAGATCCCCCTCCAATTCGCCCATGTTGTTTGTTGCTCAACAACCATAATTTGCCAAGCCGCGTTGAAGACTGACGATCTGAGGCTTGACGTGAATTAAATTTTTAAAAACACAAAGAAAGCATATAATAAATAACATAACAAGATGAGCAATCGAAACGGTGACTTCGACAATCGACCACTTTCAATATTTACATAATTCTTTTTTATAAAAGACCGAGATACATGCTTATAATTTTGATTTTAGTCTCCCGTATTTATATGTCTACTTGTTCCATCGAAAAAACTGGGTATATGGTAAAGCGTACAAATTAATTGGTTGTAAAATTAACAAAAAACAGGACGGCCACAATCTATGTAGCAGGGGGCCACAAACTCATGTCAAGTGTCAGCCCCACTTAAATAAAAGGATTTATGTCGATAATCGACAAATACCAATATTCTCACATAAACACAAGCTGCCAACTTGTGATAAAAATTACTTGACTGGATATCATGCTTCATGAGAGATGTTGCGATTGGTAAATGCAGAACGAAAGAACGCTTGCAAATACATTTTCTATAAATCTATACTATAAATCATTAATTATGCCACACACTGTCACATAGTCCAGTAACTATATCTCACACACAGTCACGTAGTCAAGTAACTATATGCCAGACACAGTCACACAGTCCAGTCACTACATGTGACACATAGTCATACAGTTCAGTCACTACATGTGACACACCGTCACACAGTCCAGTTACAACATGTAACACACAGTCACATAGCACAGTCACTACATCCCACACACAGTCACACAGTCCAGTCACTATTATAAATGCCACACACAGTCCAGTCACTATATGCCCACACACAGTCCAGTCACTACATGTGACATTCAGTCATACAGTCCAGTCACTACATGTGACACACAGTCACGCAGTCCAGTTACTACATGTGACACACAGTTATATAGCACAGTCATTATATCCCACACACAGTCACACAGTCCAGTCACTATATGTGAGGAACTATAAATCATTGTGCCACACACAGTCACTTAGTCCAGTCACTATATGCCATACAAAGTCACAGTCCAGTCACTATATCCCACACAGTCACTATATAAGAGGAACTATAAATCAGTGTGCCACACCACACACAGTCACACAGTCCAGTTACAACATGTGACACACAATTACTTAGTCCAGTCACTATATCCCACACACAGTCACACAGTCCATTTACTATATGTGAGGAACTATAAATCATTGTACACCACACAGTCACACAGTCCAGTCACTACATGCCACACACAGTCCAGTCACTATATATGAGGAACTATAAATCATTGTGCCACACACTGTCACTTAGTCCAGTCAGTTTATCCCCACACAGTCACACAGTCCTGTCACTATATCCCACACAAAGTCACACAGTCCAGTCACTATATGTGAGGTACTATAAAACCATTGTGCCATGCACCGTCGCATAGTCCAGTCCTATATTTGAGGAATTATAAATCATTGTGCCACACACAGTCACTTAGTTCAGTCACTATATGCCACACACAGTCACACAGTCCAGTCACTTAGCACAGTCACTATATGCAACACAAAATCACACAGTCTAGTGACTACATGTGACACACACTCACATAGCCCAGTCACTATATGCCACACACAGTCACACAGTCCAGTCGCTATATGTGACAAACAGTCACTTAGCACAGTCACTATATGCAACACAAAATCACACAGTCTAAGTGACTACATGTGACACACACTCACATAGCCCAGTCACTATATGCCACACACAATCACACAGTCCAGTCGCTACATGTGACAAACAGTCACTTAGCACGGTCACTATGCAACACAAAATCACACAGTCTAGTGACTATATGTGACACACACTCACATAACCAAGTCACTATATGCCGCACACAGTCCAGTAACTATATGCGATACAATCACATATCCCAGTAAACAATCACATTCACATAGTCCAGTCACTGTATGCCACTCAGAGTCACACAGTCCAGTCGCTATATGTGACAAACAGTCACTTAGCACAGTCACTATGCAACACAAAATCACACAGTCTAGTGACTATATGTGACACAGAGTCACAAAGCCCATTCACTATATGCCACACACAGTCCAGTTACTATATGCGATAGTCACATATCCCAGTAAACAATCACAGTCACATAGTCCAGTCACTATATGCCACACACATCATACAATCCAGTCACAATATGTCACACACAGCCCAGTCACTATATACCACACACAGTCACATAGTCCAGTCACTAATATATATATGCCACACAGTCACATAGGCCAGTCACAATTATATATGCCACACATAGTCCAGTCACTATTATATATACCACACACAGTCAAATAGTCCAGGCACTATTATATATGCCACACACAGTCACATAGTCCAGTCACTGTTATATATGCCACACACAGTCACATAGTCCAGTCACTATATGCCACACACAGTCACATAGTCCAGTCACTAATATATATATGCCACACAGTCACATAGGCCAGTCACAATTATATATGCCACACATAGTCCAGTCACTATTATATATACCACACACAGTCAAATAGTCCAGGCACTATTATATATGCCACACACAGTCACATAGTCCAGTCACTGTTATATATGCCACACACAGTCACATAGTCCAGTCACTATATGTCACATACAGTCCAGTCACTATATGTCACACAGTCACATAGTCCAGTCACTTTATGCCACACACAGTTAAACAATCCAGTCACTATATGCCACACACAGTCAAATAGTCCAGTCACTGTTATATATGCCACACATAGTCACATAGTCCGGTCACTATATGCCACACTCAGTGCAGTCACAGTCACACAGTCCAGTCACTATATTCCACACATGGTCACGCAGTCCAGTCACTATATGCCACACACAGTCGCATAGTCCAGTCACTGTTATATATGTCACACACAGTCACATATTCCAGTCACTATATGTCACACAGTCCAGTCACTATATGCTACACATAGTCCAGTCACTATATGCCACACACAGTCAAACAGTACAGTCACTATATGCCACACACAGTCCAGTCACTATATGTCACAGCCACACAGTCCAGTCAATATGTGCCACACAGAGTCACATAGTCCAGTCACTATTATATATGCCACACAGTCACATAGTAAAATCACTATTATATATGCCACACACAGTCACATAGTCCAATCACTATTATATATGCCACACACAGTCACATAGTCCAGTCACTATTATATATGCCACACACAGTCACATAGTCCAGTCACTATTATATATGCCACAGACAGTCACATAGTTCAGTCACTATTATATATGCCACATACAGTCACACAGTGCAGTAACTATATGCCACACACAGTCACATATTCCAGTCACTATTTGCCACACACAGTCACATATTCCAGTCACGATTATATATGCCAGGCACAGTCCCATAGTCCAGTCACTATATGTAATGAAATAGGAACCATTGTGCCACACAGTCACAAAGAAATTGGTCCAGTCACTATATGTCACTCACACATTCATGCACGCAAACAGGCATGCACATGCATGCACTCACACATGCACAGGCATGCACACACACACATCCATATGCATGCAAACACCAATGGAGCATTTGTAACTACCAATGGATTGAATCTTTTCTGTCCAGTCGTCATCAACAAGTAACGGTAGAGGGCTAAGCGGAGTCCCCCAGGGTAGCATCACTGGCCCGCTCCTATTTCTCCTCTATATAAACGACCTTCTAGATTAGTTAACCTCTAAAACTAGGCTATTTGCTGCCGACGCCATTGTTTATAGACAGATAAGACAAATAACGACTGCCAGGTTCTTTAGCGAGACCTTCTGATGCTAGCAGAGTGGAACAGAAATGGGGCATATAGTTTCACCCTCAGAAGTGTAGTGTACTCCATGTCACCAGATCCAAGAAACCAAAAATCCACAACTACCAATTAAAAGGGCACACTCTACAGTGCTAGAAATTCCGGTCTAGTAGCTGGGTTAAATCAATAGACCTGCTCGAAATTTACTAGCCTAATATAAGTTTCTATAGAAAAGCCTTATTTTAATTCTATCAAGACTTTGTTAGAAAAATATAAAAAAATACGGAAAGCTCTCATTTTGACTGGGGCAATTGTTAATAATGCCCTGAAGTAACCACAATGTTTATTTAAATTCAGACATTATTTTCATGAAATATAGTGTCTGAGTATTGACTGAACCACTGTCTGAACATTGTCTGATTCTTGGCTGAACAGTTGTTATTTGGCATTATTTGACCTTGTCTGAATATTTACTTAAATTGGAACATATAAAGACAAAATTCAGACTGAAAATCATCTGAATCTTCAGGGTTTTATTCAGACTAAATTCAGACTGAAAAGTGTCTGAAATCTGAATCTCAAAATCTTCTGAGAGATTAATCAAAATTTATATTGTGTATTCTCCTTATACTTTAGTTCACTTCTTCCTATACTAGCTTCTCTTAATTTTTCACTTTACCTTGTGCTCCCATTCACAGCCGCGAAGCACAAATCGTCTTCCGTTGAATGATTGTCAAACTTTGACAGATCAACGTACCATACAGATGTAGATGTAGACACACACATGCACACACAGGCATGCACACACATGCACACAAGGCAGGCACACACGCATACACACACACAAATAGAGAAAGGGGCAATTGATTTGAAATCATTTACAATGTTTATTGTCAGCCATCTTTGGTCACCAAATAATTCTGTTAAATTTTGTCAATTTTGTGTTGTTTGCCCTCCAAAAAAAAGCAGGAGGTCGTTAAAAAGATGGAAGATAAGGAAATGTTTATGAGATAATGGGATCATGTTTTATGTCTATAGTTACAATGTCATTAGGTGGGCCATCATCCATCAACGACCTTACTAATGTACAATGTCCTCAGGTGCTGCCACCTGCCCAAAGGAACATGATCTTTTTAGTGTGAAATTAGTTATAAAACTGTTTCACTAGTTATAAAACTGTTTCACTTGCAGTCTTTTGATTTAATAGTTTGTTTAAAATTTGAGATGTCATACTATACTGTAGTTTCTGTCAGCAAACAGTTTCATGTTCAAAAAAAAATAGTTGTGTTTCAGGTTTCCTGCTAAAAAATAAATGGGGTAGGTAGGTCGATTTTCCTTTTTCCTTTTTTTTTTTTTTTTTTAATACACGAAGGTAGAAATTACAACCAGAAAACTTAATTCTAAACTCTGATTTTGAGGGCCTCAAGGATGTATATATTAATATATATAATTTAAAACTGCTCCAAAATGGACTTTGAACTCATCACATGAAGATGGCAAAGAAACGTCACAGAGCAGAACGTTTGGAATATTGTTTCAGTAAAACATGCAACGTACATAAAAGTACACACAGCTCTCTATGTTGCTATTCTAAAACTGGAAGTATTAAATATGTTAAACAAGTTTAAGCACATAATTAGCGGTGATATTGTCCGCTTTGTAACTTTGAAAAGGAACGCGATAATTAATTCAAACTTGATACAGCCAGGTAGGTATCTATACAAGATGGTGTGTCGCATACTAAAGTCAGGTCTGTACCTCAAAGGTCGAGGTCATTTTTTGGGTTGAAAGGTAAAAAAAATATGCACCTAAAGATAATTTTGGTGTCTGCTCAGTTCATCTTTAGAATGGTTTGAGATATTTTAATTAAACCGAACACAATTATATCTCCATAAGATGATTGCTTCACTCCTTGGAGGAGTGTAGATGAGCTGCATTATAACCTTTGGAAGCCAAAAAATACCAAGTTTTTTTTGTTCTCAAAAAAAAAGTTAAAAAATTGACAGCAGATCGAAATTATTTGCCTGGCAAACATTGAAATTAGCATCTCGATTTATTTATACAGTATCTGTTTGTCTTTAAACCTGCTTGCATATAATTAAATAAAATGTTGAGTTTCCTTGTTTTCGTCTTATTCTGCCATAGATTTAAATATATTATTGGTGCACTATAATCAACAGTTAATAAGTGCAAAGAGAATTTGCTTGAAACCATTCTTATAATTAATATTAACGATTGAACAAATGCAAGTTATGTAGAAAAAGTAAAAGGACGCTGTGATTTTTTTTTTTTTAAATCGAGATTGCCGTGTGTCCCTTTAAAATATCAGCGGAACCTTACTTAAGATTCCTCTTTTATGCCCTAACATTATGTGATATTGACTACATACCCACACTGGCATTTTATGAATTTAATGGACAGTTATTTGATTTTAATAACCTAAGATATATATACAAAATTATAATGGCCAGGTATTTATTTTCCCTCGGCATTGTTCATGTACTCAGTGTATACATTAACTGGAATTTAATTGGTAAACCATGCTTTCTTGATTACAGGATAATATTGTTTTAGGTGAAATTGATGCACTGCATCAACTTTTCCCTGTTTTCTCATCGCTATAACAATTTAACAGCGTGTTTATGTCAGTTTCGCACTGGAGTCTGACCTGAATTTTTTTATATGAATCATGAAAATATATATTAACTTCTACAAATAATAACTGGGAGTTTTTTTTCATGACACATTTGATTTATACACTACTCAACTTTTATAATTGGTCACCCATTTTTTTGTGAAAATAACACGAATACTAAAAACTGGAAATCACCAAAATACATACCAATATTTTATTAAGTTTATCAACAAGGTTTTAGTCCAATCAAGGCAGATTACGTTTTATAAATCGCTAGCAATATTTGTTAAACGACGCCAGTTAAAATTTCAAATACGTAAATATGAATTATTAAAAAATATATAATTCTTTGAAAGTGACCGATTATAAAAGTGAGTAGTGTATATAAACCAAAGTTCAAACTTAGTAATGATATTATGTTCATTTACAAAGTTCCTTCTTCTCCTTCATTTATGATTTTATATCATTTATTATAATACAATGTATATATATATAATTTTTTTTTTAAAAATTCTGATTGAACAATATAACACCGAAAGTTCAAAAAGATATTGACCGAAGTTATTACTGAGTGTGAAATATAACTCAAACACGAGTATGGACTTTTCAAGATCAATGATAATTAATTCTTCGCCTTTGTTCACTCGTGATCTTTGCATATCATTTAAAAAGTCTGAAAACATATCCAAGATGTTCACCTCAAATAACACGAAAATAGTGCCGTGAGATTTTAAAAAAATGTTTTTGAGATACCATTATTTACATAGGGTATGAAGCATGATTGAAGTGCGTATTGTTATCCGATATTACTCAAACTTCTCCAATTTTTATGACAGTTTCCTCTATTAATTAGTCGCTTTTAGAGAGGCGTGCCTATTTACAATCCAGGGTGAAAGACCCTTGACAGGGGGTACATCACAGATTAGGGCTCTTTGGTAGAATAATTTTAAATTGATTGAAGTGGTCAAAGTAGTAGTAAGAGTATTGACTTTTCTATATCATGTTGAGTAGATCTAGGTCTTTCACCGAAGTATTTAGCAATACCTCAGCGAGCATAGGTCTACATCTGCAGCGTTTGACTTTTTTCCCCAAGTAGTCTCACCGCGTGTTATCGTACACCGGATATTGCTACCACTGACTCGGTGAAAATATACAAAATTAGAAAGATAAACGTCAACGAGCAGCAGAAAATCGATTTTTTAACCCTTTCGCTGCCACAGTCGAAGACATTGATTTTTTGCGACCATTGTAAACCCAGATCAACCTGTCCATAATGTGCATACTGATCAGGGTTTACACTGTACCCACTTGGTAAGAATGTTTTCCATAACACTTTATATAAAAATATCACTGTAAGGTTTGAATTTAAATGTTAGCAGAATACATTTAAAATTTGGCGGCGAAAGTAATAAACCTCACTGCTACAACTGAAAAGGTATAGTAACACTTTTTCATGTATTTCTTCTGTTCATAAACCTGCTACTTAAAAGAAAACACAGTCTTGGTTTATTTAGACGGTGAATCAAACATGATGGTGGTACTTCATTTTTTGATGCTGATTAGACTTTTATTTACAAGTTCTCTTATATCGCGAGATATACATGTCTTTCTGTACACACAGCGAGGCTTTTGTTATCAACAAATAACATTTAAACATTTGTTTACCGTTTTGTTTGTCTAAATTCTTCAGAATCAAGTTTATGTTAAAATGTTGGTGTATTGCCGTGAAAAATAAAACAACTGTACAGCGTATTGCTTAACTGTACGGCATTTTGATTTTGTTTATACAGATGAAAACTTCATTTTAAGTGATTCTATTTGATTAAAGCTCTTCTCTGAAAAATAAAATTCATAAATCTGTAAGACTCAGAAAGATGGTCGATCCCACCGGATTAATAAATCGAGACGCTTATTTTAATGCTTGATAAAATCTTCAAGATTACCATGAGTTCCTTCAATACAGTCCCATGTACTATTCTTAAAATGTTTTGTTTCTACATTAGTGTAACACATTTATTTTAGAAATCCTCCGTTTGATGCCAAAAGGGATAATCGCAAAGCAAACGGACGGCTTATGACCATCGCAGAGCCAGATCAAGCAGCAAGAGGCGTGGCACCATTGAGACAATTTCGTCAGTGTGATAAAAGCAAAATCCTTACACACAAACGATTAGGAATTTGTTTTAATGAAGAAAATCTGATATCATGTGTTATTGTGTAAACTAAGGTATTAAACTACTGTTTTACGGCTCATTAACGCTTGGTTATTTACCGTCTCCAGGTGGCAACGTTTTTTGTGTGAATGATGTTTTACGTCATTTCAGCACATTTTAGGCTATTTATGACAGTCGATTTTTAGAAGTGGATGCAGACCACCAACTTTTTGCTTGACAGAATCAGTATTAGTGTATTCCCCTCCCACTTCTCCCACGTCTGTAAGAATCGACGTTTTCTCACAGCGGAGATGTATGTACATGTATTTGTGTGTGATAGGTGTGGGTGGGTGGGTAGGTGGGGGTGGTATGTATCACTTTTAACAGTCTTTCAGTCCTATTATCAATGTTTTTCCCGACCGGGTGTGGTTGGGAGTCGGACAAATTAGCGAAATGAGAAATTTTAGAAATGTACAAATTGTCTAATTTCCCATGCCAAGGGCAAACATTGTGTAATTCCCTATGAGGTTGGACTTCATATCAAAATAAAATATCCCAATGTTGGTTCAGGATCTGTCTATTTCCCTACCCCATATAATTACTTTCTCTCTACTCCACAGGATATGCTCGCTGCCCCACCCTCTCCCTCTCCAGTGGGAGTGGGGAGCATTAATAGGTGTATCACGACGGTGTCTGCTTGTAGCAGTAAGCTCAATGCTCAAGGTTATAGTGCTGCCCCATGGAATATCACGTCGTACCCCACCCAGTCACATTATACTAACACCAGGCCTACCAGCCATAGAAATACCCTTTATATCCTTTAAAGTTCTCCGGCCATGTTTTGTTTCATGAACATGTTTATGTTTATTTAAATCAAAATCAATACACAACAATAGATATTTACAATTCACACATTGCCATATCTGTGAAAAGTGAGAATAAGATTTTATTTGATGGCATACGTGGGGTGTCTCAAATGTAATGCAATTTCATTGTTTTCTCGATCATCACGTGGAGTTGTACAGCACAACTCAGCGACATTTATATGCACGTGTAGCCCTATTCAATACCTCTCTATACATGTATGTATCATTGTCCAACTCAATCAATATGTATGGAAAATAGTCATTTCAACACAAGCAGTCGTTGACCGCTGTTGTAAATATGGTTGAAAAACGAGTAGCTAATTGTGAAGAAATTGGAGCCTATATAAAGGTTCGCTCAAAACTTGGAATGTCTGCAAAGCAGATATATCATGAACTTGGACATGCATTTGGGGATACTGGGGTATCGTACTCTACAGTTTTTAGGTGGGTGAAGAGGTTTTCAGCAGGTGTAGAAGCTGTTAAAATCAGGGCGTCCAAAGTCTGCAACGAGTAAGTCTGTAGAGTCCAGGGTAAGAGAACTTATCTCGAAAGATGCGAGATATACCGTGCGAGAGATTGAACGTATGGTAGGGGTTTCACGATCCTCGGTACATCGTATTCTGAGGAAGGTTATGAAAGTTAGGAAGATATCTGCCCGCTGGATTCCCCACTTGCTTACAGCTAGCAGAAGAGGACACGTGTAGAAATGGCTAAAAAATTAATAAAATCATTTCCAAAAGGCTAAAAAATTACTAAAATCATTTCCAAAATACAGTAAAAAAAAGTTTGCAAATGTCATCACAGGCGATGAAACCTGGATGCATTTCTATGAGCCTGTTCGGAAGATTGGTAATAAAATATGGACCACAAAACACAATGACCGATTGTTGCAAAACGAACTCAAAGTGTGAAGAAGGATTTGTATGCCATTTTCTTCACAGATAAAGGACTTGCTGTTCAAATTCCTGTACCAAGGGGTAAATCTGTGACAGGAAAATTCTATCGTGACATAGTACTGAAAAAGGTTGAGAAATACTTTGTAAAACGTCGTCCAAAAACAGGTATCAGACATGTCCGTTTGTTACACGACAACGCTCCAGCACACACATCTGTCATTGTTAAGGACTATCTGAGTCCAAGAAGATCACTGTGGTATCCCATCCACCTTATGCTCCAGATTTAGCTCCATGCATTTTTTGTTTGTTTCCAAAACTAAAAAAAATCCTCTCTGGTTGAAGATATTATACCAGATCAGCACTTGGTTCTGCTATTTATCAGTGGCTTAAGAGTGTGCCAGAATCAGCGTACCGTGACTCATTCCAGAAGTGGACTGTTCGGCTGAAATTATGTATTTTCCACAAGGGAGAATACTTTGAAGGGTTGAAATGAAAAAAATGGCACAGTTTCAATCCAATTTCAAATCATGAATGAAATTGCATTACATTTGAGACACCCCACGTAGAAAACGTTGAACAGGTAAATTAATTCACAGGTAAATGTATTCATCAGTTATCTGGCAATAGTTGTGCAGATATACAATTCAGATTTACCTCATTTCCCCGTGCAGTCACGCAGTGGTAAAAGTAGTATCTACGTCATGCCAGTAATATTTATTTTTACATACAACTTAGTAGCGGTTTTAAATATATATTTCTCTGCGGGGACTATCAAGAAATGTTCATATGATGTTTTAGAGTTAAATTTGTTAATTGATAATACTACAAAAAGGATGGCCATTCACCTTTAACATAAAGCAAAGAAGCTACTATGACCATTTTTATGAAGTCTTTGGTATGACCCAGTCGGGAATTGAACCCACGACCTCCGCATGTGAGGCGGGCGCTCTACCACTAGGCCAAGCCGTGGAAATTTTGATATTCTCAAAAGTGGTTTGATCCTCGCCATGGCCATGTTATTTATCCTTGAGCAAGATAATTAATCCGTGTTGCTCAGTACTGGTTCTACCCAGGAAGCCATCGAGATTGATTAATATCAGTTGCAGGAATTTAATTGTTTCACAATCGATGTAAAAGAAATATGTTTTAAACTAATCCGTCTGCCCCATAGCCATATTTTATGCTAAAATACTTAATCACAGATCTGCACAGAATCTCCAATCCAAAAACATATTAATTTGAGATGGTAGTTGCTACTAACGGTTGTCAACAAAGCTGTCAAAGTGTTAACTGTTGTCAACATAGATGTCAAAGTGTTAATTGTTATCTAAATCATGAATCCTCTAAAGGTACTTTATGGAATAATCCATGTGAAAGCGATATGGGTTTAATTTCAAAGTTTTTACAAAATTTACATTTTTCTTCTTTTTTTTAAATTTTAGACTGGTTTTCTATTACATGTTTTTAATTAGAGAACTAATGTAATGTAAAAATGCTCAGTTCAGTTACACATTTTAATTAGAAAAATAAAATATATGCCATAAAATCTGTTCTGTTATGTAGTAGAAAAGATAAAAAAAATAAAAAATAAAAAAAATAAAAAAAATTGTCTTCTTTTTTTTGTCCGATATTTGGTGCATTATGGGATTTTGATGTCAACAAACCTCAGTCAGGAGTAAAGGCTTTAAATCTTGATAAAGTGTATCAAAAGTAAATTTTGTTTAGTGCTCTCTTTATTTAAATATTGAAATCATTAATAATTACATATGCATTTTGGTACTAAATATTTTAACATATATTATAAATGTTGTATGAAATAAGAAAACGGCATCTTTCCTGCCAAATTATTTAACAGTTTATTGAAGTTTCACTTATGTTTTCAAAAACAACAACAGCAACACAATTTTCAATTCAAAATTTTCTTAGTATATATTTTTTGTTAATTTATAAAACTAAAAGTCTGTTTTATCTGGATTAAGAAATTGTAATGTTAAACTAAGAAATTAGTGTTATTGAAAGTCTGACCATAATTATAATTTCAAAAAGGGAAAGGCATCTATTAAGATAGCACCATTGACTCTAAATCCAGAGTTCTGCAATGGCTGAATTCAGCCACACTGGCGCAGCTAGTGTTTCCTCGAGGGATCCCTCGGCAAAACACTTCCTCCAGCCGCATGTGTCGGTAGGATGTAAACTGGGCCGAGTGTCTCACATACTCATTACGTGGTCCAAGTATTAACTTTCATACCCCATCCAACCCCTTCTCCAAGAAGCGAAAACGGAGTTGGCTGGAGTATGAAATAAAACCTTAATTTCAGCTTAAAAAGTTTGCATATTGTAAAATTAAAACGTTTAATATGTAATTTTAAACAGGTTATCGCTCTTTTCAGTAAAAATGTTTATAAACATGTTTTATTGTCGAAGTATCTGTTACACAATCTTGCTAATATACATTACGTGGTCCTGCCTTAATTCCATTAAGCGATAGGACAGCTTATATTAGCAGGATTTTATAACAGATATTTCGACAATAAAACATGTTTAAAAACATTTTTTCCTGAAAAACATGTGATAACCTGTTTACAATTAGTTATTAAATGTTTTAATTTTACAATATACAAACTTTATAAGTCGAAAATACGCAGATGGACATTGTAAACCCTGATCAGCCTGTGAGTTACTCGCAGGCAGATCTGGGTTTACAATGGACGCAAAGGCTATTATAGTCATGCTTAGCGGGTTACGGGTTAATTTTCCATACGGTCCCATTCTAATGATTTTGTTAGTGGTATAGAGATAAACACAATTTACAACATGTCTTTATGCTTAAATTGATCCAATATCTCAAAATTAAAACACAATTAACAAATATTTCCAGGTTGATTTTTTTAAAAAAATTATGTTTGCGTGACATCTATCAAAAATTGGCGTAATAATATGACAGAAATACAACCCCGTGGTGATGAGACCCTGATAATGTCTAAAATAAGGCAGAATTAACTATAAAACTTATATCAGCATGAAATTTTCTGTGATCTCTTCCTAAAATGCTGTAGAATAAGTCATTGTGTGCATTGAAGGAAAGTCCTGTAAAAACTAGATACGAGGAACTATTTTTTGTATCTACCTCCTTCATCGGTAGACACGAGTATTCAAGGGCAGATAATAGAGTTGTCCTGAAAGACTATATAGATACCAACTCGAGTAAAATAACTGTTTAGTAATTTCTAAAGTTATGACCATTTAAGATTTTGTTTTATCGACTTCATTATTAAAATAAATACTGGCTATACTGCATTAGTTATTACTCTAAAAATGTAATGCTGGATTGGGCGACATCTGAATATGCATGTCACGCTAACCTCATTACAGACAGCATATGGGTGCTTTAATTTGACGGTTTTTATAGCCGTTATTCAGTCATCTTCCCATTGCCAAAACACATTTTCCCCAATTTTGAGAAGGAAAAAAAATTCCAACAATTGACATAACAAAAAAAAAATTTGTTTGTTTGTTGGGTGTTGAATGTCATTTTTCAGCCTTTTGGTTTTAAGAGACTTTTTTTGGTGGAGGAGTTAACAACCTTGTGGTTGTAAACCTTCTCGCCACTCAGCCACTGCGGGTTCGAATCCCACTGGGAGCTCAACTTGTA
>JAWPHD010006575.1:0-142741 GCA_037043455.1 Cyrtodaria siliqua
GAGGTAAGTAACACATTATGTAAATGTAAGAATAAGAGGTAACACAATATGTAAATGTAAGCATAGCAGATAACACAATATGTAAATGTAAGCATAAGAGGTAACACAATATGTAAATGTAAGTATAAAATGTTTGTACAATATGTAAATGTAAGCATAAGAGGTAACACAATATGCAAATGTAAGCATAAGAGGTAACACAATATTTAAATGTAAGCATAAGAGGTAACACAATATGCAAATGTAAGCATAAGAGGTAACACAATATTTAAATGTAAGCATAAGAGGTAACACAATATGCAAATGTAAGCATAAGAGGTAACACAATATTTAAATGTAAGCATAAGAGGTAGGACAATATGTAAACTAAGTATAAGACGTAACACAGTATGTAAATGTAAGCATAAGAGGTAACACAATATGTAAATGTAAGCATAGCAGATAACACAATATGTAAATGTAAGCATAAGAGGTAACACAATATGTAAATGTAAGTATAAAATGTTTGTACAATATGTAAATGTAAGCATAAGAGGTAACACAATATGTAAATGTAAGCATAAAAGGTAACACAATATTTAAATGTAAGCATACGAGGTAACACAATATTTAAATGTAAGCATAAGAGGTAACATAATATGAAAATGTAAGCATAAGAGGTAAGTAACACATTATGTAAATGTAAGAATAAGAGGTAACACAATATGTAAATGTTAGCATAGCAGATAACACTATATGTAAATGTAAGCATAAGAGGTAACACAATATGTAAATGTAAGTATAAAATGTTTGCACAATATGTAAATGTAAGCATAAGAGGTAACACAATATGCAAATGCAAGCATAAGAGGTAACAAAATATTTAAATGTAAGCATAAGAGGTAACACAATATGCAAATGTAAGCATAAGAGGTAACACAATATTTAAATGTAAGCATAAGAGGTAACACAATATTTAAATGTAAGCATAAGAGGTAACACAATATGTAAATGTAAGCATAACAGGTAGGACAATATGTAAACTAAGTATAAGACGTAACACAGTATGTAAATGTAAGCATATGAGGTAACACAGTATGTAAATGTAAGCATAAGAGGTAAAACAGTATGTAAATGTAAGCATAAGAGGTAACACAATATGTAAAAGTAAGCATATGAGGTAACAAAATATGTAAATGTAAGCATAAGAGGTAACCCAATATGTAAATGTAAGCATAAGAGGTAACACAATATGTAAACGTAAGCAAAAGAGGTAGGACAATATGTAAACGTAAGCATAAGAGGTAACACAATATGTCAATGTAAGCATAAGAGGTAACACAATATGTAAATGAAAGCATAAGAGGTAACACAATATGTAAATGTAAGCATAAGAGGTAACACAGTATGCAAATGTAAGCATTATAGGTAACACAATATGTAAATGTAAGCATAAGAGGTAACACAATATGTAAATGTAAGCATAAGAGGTAACACAGTAAGCAAATGTAAGCATAATAGTTAACACAATATGTAAATGTAAGCATAAGAGGTAACACAATATGTAAATGTTAGCATAAGAGGTAACACAATATGTAAATGTAAGCATACGAGGTAACACAATATGTAAATGTAAGCATAAGAGGTAACACAATATGTAAATGTAAGCCTAAGAGGTAACACAATATGTAAATGTAAGCATAGCAGATAACACAATATGTAAATGTAAGCATAAGAGGTAACACAATATGTAAATGTAAGTATAAAATGTTTGTACAATATGTAAATGTAAGCATAAGAGGTAACACAATATGCAAATGTAAGCATAAGAGGTAACACAATATTTAAATGTAAGCATAAGAGGTAACACAATATGTAAATGTAAGAATAAGAGTACAATATGTAAATGTAAGCATAAGAGGTAGCACAATATGTCAATGTAAGCATAAGAGGTAACACAATATTTAAATGTAAGCATAAGAGGTAACACAATATGTAAATGTAAGAATAAGAGTACAATATGTAAATGTAAGCATAAGAGGTAGCACAATATGTAAATGTAAGCATACGAGGTAACACAATATTTAAATGTAAGCATAAGAGGTAACACAATAAGTAAATGTAAGAATAAGAGTACAATATGTAAATGTAAGCATAAGAGGTAACACATTATGTAAATGTTAGCACAATATGTAAATGTAAGCATAAGATGTAGGACAATATGTAAATGTTAGCACAATATGTAAATGTAAGCATAAGAGATAGCACAATATGTAAATGTAAGCATACGAGGTAACACAATATGGAAATGTAAGCATAAGAGGTAACACAATATGTAAATGTAAGCACAATATGTAAATGTAAGCATAAGATATAGGACAATATGTAAATGTAAGCTTACGATGTAGGACAATATGTAAATGTTATCACAATTTGTAAATGTAAGCATAAGAGATAGCACAATATGTAAATGTAAGCATACGAGGTAACACAATATGTAAATGTAAGCATAAGAGGTAACACAATATGTAAATGTAAGCACAGTATGTAAATGTAAGCATAAGATATAGCACAATATGTAAATGTAAGCATAAGAGGTAACACAATATGTAAATGTAAGTATAAAATGTAGCACAATATGTAAATGTAATCATAACAGGTACCACAATATGCAAATGTTATAATACGAGGTAACACAAAATGTAAATGTAAGCATAAGAGGTAACACAATATAAAAATGTAATAATACGAGGTAATACAATATGTAAATGTAAGCTTAAGATGTAGCACAATATGTAAATGTAAGCATAAGAGGTAACACAGTATGTAAGTGTAAGCATAAGAGGTAATACAGTATATAAATGTAAGCATAAGTAGTAACACAGTAAGTAAATGCAAGCATGAGAGGTAACACAAATTGAATATGTAAATGTAAGCATAAGAGGTAACACAATATGTAAATGTAAGCATAAGAAGTAGCACAATATGTAAATGTAAGCATAAGAGGTAACACAATATGTAAATGTAAGCATAAGATGTAGCACAATATGTCAATGTAAGCATGACAGGTAACACAGTTTATAAATGTTAGCATAAGAGGTAACACAGTATGTAAATGCAAGCATGAAAGGTAACACAAATTGAATATGTAAATGTAAGCATAAGAGGTAACACAATATGTAAATGCAAGCATGAGAGGTAACACAAATTGAATATGTAAATGTAAGCATAAGAGGTAACACAATATGTAAGCATAAGAGGTAACACAGTATGCAAATGTAATAATACGGGTAGCACAAAATGGTAGCTTCGAAACACTATTGCAAAACCGCTATTTTATGAACTGTGACCAGTTGCAAAAATTCACGTCGGACATTTGCGGACTTTATTGCGTTTATTTCGTCATGAATCGACATCATAGAATGTCAATGAGGGACATTGTGAAACCTTTTAACGTGAATGATCCTGAACTGAATGATCAGTATGTCATGATATTTGTAAAGAAAAACAAATAAATGTATATTTTATGTATTTCATTGTATATTTTATTATTATATTATACAATATATATTACAATAAAATGTAGAAAAGAATGTTATTGTTTTTGTTGGTTATTCAAAATGATATCCAATCGATCGAAACATCAGTCTGGTCTCTTCCGTCTTCTTCATGTTTCCTTTTTGAAGTGGTGTGGTTCTTTTTTTATAGAAGGGTTGACTTGAATTCTCCGTTGACTAGGCTCAGTTGAAATATTGCGATGCCCTGGTGATTATGGATAAGAATTCATTTTCACCTTGCCTGTACCGACGTGCGGCGTCACCATCATTCGCTGGTATTTGTTGTACGGAACCAGTATCAGTTTCTCCATTACCGTAGCAAGACTTCTACAGCAATTTTTACCGGAGTACGAATGAGCCGTTGTTTCTTCTGAATGATCTTTTTTGTGTTGATATCCCAATTTTCTGTACAAGGCGCCTCTCACGTTTGAGTTGATCTTTCTCAGAGGGAGTTAACCGTATTTTGGATTTGATGACGTTGTGAGCGATCTGACTTAACACTCTCAACTGGCTCCTGGTTATATTTTGTAATAACACTTTTTTTCTGAGCTTAAGACGTCTGAACAAATAATTGCAAAAAATGACGTTGTTGCTTGATGAGCTCGACCATGGTTATTCTAAAGTTCTCATACTAATCTTTCGAGCGTCTTACGTCAGTCGGTAAACGATAGGATCCTGACCTGGAAATACACGTATCCTCAGTCTATATCGATCATCCCCTTGATGACTCATGTCCACGATCAAGTAGCCGTGATTTGAACTCAAGGCATCTTAATTGGCTTTCATGAACCCTTTGACTTTACCAGGGTACAGCTGACGTCCGATAATACTGACCTGAGAGACATCTCTCCAGTTTTTCATGAACACCAGGTACCACGTATTTAAGGCGATGGTTTACCTCTTATATATATAGGTTTTGCGTGATGAAAATAACGCTGTGTCTTCTATGATGACGTCCTTGAGTAAGCTTTGGTTTTGAATCACTGCGTGAACTAAATCCTCAGTTATAATTAAGCATGTCGTCTGTCACGAGTAAATTCGTCTATTTGTTCTTCTGAAGGTAAACCTTGTTGGCAAGTAAAGTTGGGTATTGTTTGTTCCATTTCGTCGCATAATGGTTGATATATAACATAACAGGATACAACGTGTACAGGCGGCTGTGGAGTGCGTGGTCCAGTGGTAGAGCGCCGAACTCCAGATCGAGAGGTCGTGGGTTCGATCCTCTGTCGCGGCCACGTTATTTATCCTTGAGCAAGATAATTAATCCACATTGCTTAGTACTGGTTCTACCCAGGAAGCCATCGAGAGTGATTAATCTAAGTTGCAAGAACTTGTTTCGCAATCGATGTAAAATAAATATGTTTAAAACAAAACAGGCGGCTCACTGGAATACATGTTATTTACGTTTTGCAAGAAACGGTACACCCATCGTGTCTTGCCACTACCGGTTTGAGCACTAACGCATATACGGGAACACGGTTCGAACGGAAGAAGTGACTTCATTTCTTGAGTTTAGGGTTCGGTAGAGCATATCCTCTATATAGCATAAGCTCCGTGGTACCGTTTTTCAAAGACAGGTTTCTGTTTTGTTTCTCTGTGTGTTGTGGTTGACTCTCGTCCTTGAATGCTACTTTTCCTGTTCGATTTTTATATCTATATATATAATGGCAGTAATGATAATGATATAGACGATTATCATTTGACTGAAATATACAATTTCCGCACTGGGAATTTTACTACTCCTTACTACTCCTTAAAGTCCAACGTTCGTTATTTCAGCTTCGGTCACTTTCTATCTAAACAGGTGTTTCAATAAGATTTTTTCCGTTCGGTATTGCTTTCTTCATGTCATTCATGTTCTTACGCATTTTAAATCTCTAAACTTGGTAAAGGGCAACAAAGAACTTCTTCTTCTTACGTATATTTTATTTTACAAACGTAATCAAGCATGTAATAACAGCAATATATTAGCAAAAATCAAAACCCCGATGATAAAAATTGAAACGGTGATGACAAATTTTAACACAACCCCTATGGAAAAATACATGTAAATGCACAAAAATCAAAACGATGATGACAAAAATCAAAACGGTGATGACAAACATCGAAATGGTGATATCAAAAATTGAAACGGCGATGAAAAAATACATTAATTCTCTAAATCGGTTAATATTTATATGGCACAGTGTTAAAATTGTCCAGCCGTCTTCTTTTAGTGTATACCATTCGATAGCTTTTTCGTCTTTCCTATTTTATACAATTTTCGCTTTCGTTTATCTCTACAGATTGTTATCGGATTGGTAATGGTGATGATTGATTGGCTTTTTGGATCAGTCACCAAAGCTTTAACGGCTTCAAAATTGATCATTTAGCTATTAGTAAAGTAAAACCTCTGACTTTATACGTTTCTTTACCAGAACTAGTACGATATGCATAGTTTTTGGGACCACCCGAAACGAATTCTACAATATGTTCTCCGACAGCCAACTCGTTCGAAAGTTCACCGAGGTAGTCACCGAGTGGAGGGTCAAACCGGCAGGGTCGACTCACATAGATGACTTTGTCAGTGTCATAGTACAAAACACGTTGAGTCAATTGTTCCAACACACTGTAAAGTTTCAAACGAGCCCAGCCGACGGTGAAGGTGGTCCAGTAGATATTGTTTTTTTTATCTTCTGGCAGACAATCATTTTTGTAGCTCCATTTCATTTGAATGGTATCATCAGCCACGATATGAAAATGTTGAGCTTGTTTCATCGGATCGGAGAAGACTTGAAAGAATTCTTTCACTTGAAGGAATTCTTTCACTTCGATTTCATTAAAGAAGTCGCTGACCAAATTTACCCCAGAAACTGTTGAGACACAACAACTCTTACGGAAGCGGGAGCTCTCAGTCCTGGGGTCTTCTGTCTATTGTATTTGTCCATTGGAACTCCCTCTTTTTGGAAGTAGTCGTGTACGTACTTTTCAGTATCTTGATCAGTTTTGATCCAGTCGGGGGTCCACTGGCTTCTTGTTTGAATTTCAAGAAGGTATCAATGTACTTGGCGAAAAGATCACCCTCTCGACTCTCGGGATTGTATTTAGTTGTTTCCTTCCAGTGGTAGACTTCGTATATCTTTAAAACGGTATATCCTTTTCGTAAGGCAGTTTGAATCTCGGGTATACACCAGGTCCCTGTCATAGCTCTATCATCGTCGAAACATTTTCAGAGTCAGCACATGTTTGACAGAGTGGAAACTTGAGTTTACCATTCAAACGATATGGAAGGACTGGATGGTAGAGTCCACGGGGCGGAAAATCATGACTTTTGCTAATCAAAAGTATTGGTCTATGTCTTTGAAGTCTGACATGATGACCTCCAGGTGTCCCACTGGGTATTGACAATATTTGTTGACCCATGGGTAGAGACTGGTAAAATCTACATATTTGATTTGTTCGTCATCTCGTACATTATAATATTGTTGACTCGCATTGGTACGCCCACCGAAGAAACTTTCACAGAGATCCAGTCGATCCATCACGTCTAAAAAAGAGTATGATAATGGACCTTTGGAAACGGCCGAGCACGACACATACGAAATATTGCAGTCTTGGTTTGACTGAGACTGTTCATGAGCGGTAATGAAATATGTTAGCTACCGCTCACGCCCTCGAGCCCCGGGTTGAACAGAACTCAATATTCATTAAATCAACAGTACACAATTTTAACCATCCCGAAGATGGCATGTATATGGCGGTGGACATGGAGTGTAACGCTTCCCCATGTCGTACGGCGTATGGTCCCAGTATCTAATAAAATTAAATACCCCGAAGGGCGAAATAAACATAATGGAATTTAGTCTGAATGAAGTTTTGAAGTTGTTGATTTTCATGACACAGTTTATGAAACTCGTGTTCCCATATACAAAAATACTTCATACCAAGGCTTTTTATAAAGGCTTTCTTCGTCAGTGTAAGGGCGAACAACTCTTGTAATGTCTGACCAGTCAGTGGATGTGACGTCTCTTCTGTCCACAGGAAAACAGTCAGGACACGCATGGAGTGTGCAGACATGGAATTCGTAGGCCCTGTTTGTCTATGAGCAGAAACCGTCCAATTTGTACCGTGTCCCAATTAAAGTTGTTTCGCCGCCATTGAGGGCGACTGGTATCTTGACCGCTTCTTGTTTCATGACCCACTCCATCCACTGAATGGACACCTTACTATACTGATCGTTATAGACTCTGGGCGAGATTTCGGCAATGGTTGTACGGATAATTCACTTTATTTAATCTGTCTTCCAATACATCTTCTTGAAACCATTTCTCCCCTTGCAGCACGTATACTTTCCCATCATCCAGTTTGGCCGGAGTCCAGTCTTTTTCGTCTCCTAGTTTGACCCGCCACTATTCTTCTAAAAATTGTGTTCTGTATACAGTCATACAAACAGAAGCAATATTGACGGAGTTAAAGCGGTCTAGAGCACCTACCCATTTCTTTTCTAATTTTCCTTTGTCATTAATATATTCTACCTCAACAACGGTGGACGACATAAGAAGCTGTTGGAATTTTAGACAGGTTTGCCGAAAAATGTCCACGTCACTCCGGCAGTATTCGAGCATTTCCTTTCTAAAATCGAAGATCTGTCCCTTTATTTTATCGTGCCAAGACAAGAATGCTTTTCTCTCGTTGGTGCTCATAAAATCACAGCCGTAATATCGGGGTTCAGGATGAGGTACTTTATACTGTTGATTCTCTCGGGTATTGAAGAAATGTGGGAAACCAACCTTTCTTCAACTCATTTAATCCGAACGCTTCCGGTAAAGCCGCTAGTTTCATGGGTATGAAATTGTCGAGGATCTTGATGTGAAGATCTTTTTCAATGGCCATGTACTTAATTTTCGAGCCGTTGTAGATGATCTTGTCTGGACGCATGGATTGATCAATCAAATATTCTAGTAAGAAGTAGCCATCGTAGCCTTTCAAGTTGTGCGTTACTGCTTTGAATTATTAATGTTGATCCGAAAAGAGCCATTGTCCAAACTTTGTGGTTGTGTCCTCACCTTGGAGGATGGTTTCTCTGAATCCGCAGGTACCCTGGCATGGTGCTTAATCTTCATTATCATATAAGTCGACGTTGTTGCATTCTTCGCCCCGGGAACCACGCCCTGTACATACTGATTCGGGCGTAAAAGGTTTATCGATACATTTTGGACAGACGGTATGAGCCACTACGAAATTGGGACGATGGGTAAATTAACCGCACCCATGACGTCTTACAACGTTGACATTTGTTACATGAATGACACGTCTGTGCTGGTCGACAATCTCGGCAATTTGTTTTTTTCAACGGAGCGTAACACTCTTTACATTGCAAAACCTCAACCCGGCTACACTCAAAATCGAAAAACACAAATTGGGGTATAAACTTGTCTTCGGCGGGTGTGACTCGAATGTAGCAGAGATGATTGTCCAAGACGTATTGTAAACACGATGTACATTAGTACTCGCCGCATCGGTGTTCCGTTAACGTCATTCAGATATACCGTTGGCCTTGTTTTTGCCCTTCAGTTGTTTAGACTGAAGCTGGTGACGGCGGTAGCAGTCCGCTGACTTACACGTGATATTTTACTTGTTACAGTCGATGGTAGTGTCGGTTTTTGGAAATTGGTTGCTTTTACAGACGATACAATTCGTTTCACACTGGTGTCCTTCTTTGTGCTCGTCATGTTTGAGACATGTGGTGCAGAAGTATCTGGAGCTGAAAAAGCCAGTTATACTGGTAATGGCGTGGAAATGGTTATCGTCCAGAAGGTAGATGTAAATACAGGGCCGTTGATCCGTAGTTGGACCGGTAATAACTTGTTACCCAATGTGGCGCTGACCACCATCACTCGGATAATTATGTCGTTCAGACTGGCGGGACGGTCCAGTGGTACTCCGGCAAGTCGACTAATGGCTACTGCGATATCTTTTTGTTAGTTTCAATTCTTAGACCGAAGTTTATTATAGAATTTTTCTGGAACTTTGTATGTTCTAAAACTAACTGCATATTACTTGTAACGTGTCCCATGGCTGTAGAGGAACGACGATCGAGTCTTGTGATGGATCAACACACTCCTAAATCATTTCCCGCCAAATCTCCACGAGCTTGATCGAGCATCTCGTCAAACAGTTGGTGTAAACATACATGTATATCCCTCAACCGTTGACCTTGATATTGTTCGTCTATTTTAATCTGATATGTTTTATCTACAGCTGCATTTTTAGCGTAAGTACGCTCCGATTTCTTTCGAATGGTATATTGTAGACTGGATGGTGTGCCAATAGGTGTATCCATGATGTTGGACGGTCCTGGCTGAGGCTGAGGCTCATCTCCACTCCCTCGCTGAATGGCTTTTGGAATTGTGGGGTTTCATTCACCGTCATTTAAACACATGTAACTGGTTTCTTCCATTTCGTCATCAAACAAAATGGCTCCTGTATCTTACATATTCCACAGCTATGTCGAAGTCCTCCAGTATAGACTGTTAATGGGGTACATGTACCTAAATTTTCAAGAAGGGCATCCAATTCTTCATTCACAAAGTCGGAAATGCACAAAGAGTACATCTTGAATCCCCCGGGGTCGGCAAAATTCATCTATTCGGCTTCACTCGTAAAGGCGGCAGTCATACGCTGCCTATCAAATCCATGACTGCAAAATAAAAATATTGGTTGATTCTGTATTTTCAATACATTAAATGACATTAGAATGATTAATATGACCTGTACATGCTCTTATCTATTTTAATTCTGAAATCCTACAATCTGTAATCTGATTGATCAGTTTACTCGTCATTTCAAATAGAAAAATGTCATCATTATTTATAGGGCCATAACGTCATTAATATTAATAGATTCAAGAACTTCTTCCGCAAAACAACTTTTGATTCGTTTCTCGTAGGTCGTTCATTTAATTTGTCTATGTTTAAAGTCAAATATTAAAGTTTTACAATAAAAAAGTCAAATCAATGACAGTGTGTTGTTATTAGTTTACATTCTGTTTAAAAGAAATTTGAGAATAAATTTTAACAAGTTAAAAAAACATCAATAAGTGTAAACCATCGTATTTTTTTAACATGAACGTTTCAGATTTGTTTATGTCATCAGGAAGCGGGTGACATTGATTTTGATATATAATACCTAGATCTAGGTAGAACAATGTAAGAAAATAGCTTTTTTCAATAAATTATCATGAAGTCTATAACTTGCTGAAAAATTGAACATTTTAATCAGGCCTGGAATTGCAGTTGCTAAAAAAAAAGGGAAAAAGCAGTTTCTATTTATTAGTATGCAACATAGTTATACTTGTTATGAACGTTTATTCTGTAAACTTATAGACATATTTGTGATTGAAATTTGCATACTTGAGCTTAAGTCTAAGAATATTCTCCTCAAGAATGGTTGGTGAATTCAAGGCCTGGGCCAGTTAATAGTTAATCCGTAACCACGGTGATATAATCCTTAACATAAATAAATGATAAGCTTTTTATAGAAATGGTTTGAGGTGACCTTTAAATCCTAGTTCAAATCAAGACTTATTTCATACAAGAACTAACATGTTACAGTTTCGATGTTGTTGTTGTTACTTTTGTTGGTGGTGGTGTGGTTTGTTGTTGTTGGTGGTGCTGGTGGTGCTGGTGCTGGTGGTGTGATGATGGTGATGGTATTGTTGTTGTAGTTGATGGGATTGTTGGTGGTGCTGTTGCTGTCGTTGTTGTTAGTGTTGGTGGTGGTCGTATTGTTGTTGGTGTTATTGTTGTTGGTGTTGGTGGTGGTGGTGGTAGTGTTTGTTGTTGTTGTTGTTATTATTATTGTTGTTGGTGATGGTGGTGGTATTGTTGTTGTTGGTGTTGCTGTTTTTGTTGTTGGTTAGGTGATGCTGTTGTTGTTGGTCTGTTTAAATTACAATGAGTATACGGTTGTAATAAATGTCGATTTATATGCTATGTATTACAATAAAAAATATGTAAATAATTAGCAGTTTGTTTTAATTCTGCTTAACTGAAAGATTATGAAAAATACGTAGTTAACATATTGTTATAATATTCTGTACTTTTGAATTTAATCCCTCTGAATGTTAACACTATTAATCCGTAACTAGAGTAGTTTAATCCCTTAATAATCTGCCTAACTCCCATAGAAACCGTTTATGTGACCTTTAAAACCGAGGCCAAGTCAGAAACTAAACATGTACTAACATGTCTAATTATTGTTATAAAAAACTCAACTTTAAATGTGCAGTGAACACATTATAACTGATCGTGGGTGTGTTTAGATTTCTTGAAATTTAGAAATTTCAATGAGAGTTTTAAAGTTTCCGAATTCAACAGTAGGAAAACTGTAAAAGGACTCAAACTTCCGACTCTTGGACTTGAATGTATGTTGACTGTCTTCAATCATGGGCTACAGCCGGTTATCAGGGCACATTCGATATCTATCGTAGGATTCTTGAATCACAGTCTAAATGTGTTCAGATTTGTTATTATTTGGTAAAATTAGTGTTTGTGATATTTATAGAAACCAAACGTCTTGTCTATTTACAGAAGCACGAGTTCTAACATGTCAAATGTTGTGTTCAGTGTTCCATTGTTCGTGTTCTCTATTGTGGTCGGAGGTAAATTCACCGTGTCAATACTTTTTGTTCGAACATCCTGGCACTAATCCCTTTGCGGATGTCCATACAAAAGACATCCTGTCACTCACTGTGGATTAAGTCTAAATGCCAATATTTTGTTCGAGCATCCTGTCAATGATCACCTTTGCGGTTTATACAAAAGGAACTCAGACAAACTGTCTCTATAATGTGCACTGATTAAGTCTAAATGTCAATACCTTTTTTTCGAACTGGCGCTAATCCTTTACAGTTTTTCATACAGAAGATATCCAGACATCCTGTCTCTCAATAGTGTCGATTGAATAGAGGGATTAACCTATGACACTCATCCTATCGCGTGGGTACGCTAAAGGATTAAGGAGACTGATGCAATAGCGTGACATTCGAATTATCGACCTTTTGCCCTACTTACTCTGATGTCATAGTTCTAAATATAGACGTTGTTTTCTGATTGGTATGCAAATGAGGCCACGCCCCCTTCTATTGTTATGCATAGTAGGGCTAAAGAAGCGCATGTACTACTTCTGTTAATATAAATTATGAACTCCACCACCTTTAGCAGATGTTTGGGGTCTTGGGCTGTCTTTTCCGAATTCCTGATGTTTCTGAAGTATTATTGGTGGTTGTTAAAAACAAAACACGCAATCTAAAATTAAAAATAATCAGACTGTCTGTCAACCAATTCCTTTATTCAAATATTGTTCTATTTTTTTCATTTTGTTTCCCCCATATTTCTGAGACACTTCTATATTCCTATATTTTTTCCTACAGTTTGTATGTTTTTCCTATATTTTTTAAAAAATAGCTCATGATATCTCTTTGAAGGTGAATTTTGCTTACTGCCCCTAGATATTGTCTATTTACATTTATATGGTGCTCATATGTGTTTATGCAAGGCAGGTCAAAGCAGAAAAGTATTGCTATTTCATGGTTTGGTATTTCCGATTGGACAATGGTGGTAAATGAAAATGATAGTTCAAATTTAAGGTCACCATTTAGAAAACGGTTCAAACGTTGGTATCCTCTGAATTATTTGTATTGGACAATTTTTAATTTTAGAAACTGCATTATATTTGCTAAAAAAAGTCCTATTTCCTTTTGGAACATATCCTATATTTTTTCCTATTTGTTTTTAATAAAACTGGTAGAGGCCTGACTTATAATATACATACTATCACATACTAATTTCTCTAACCTTTTGCAGGTGTGGATACCGCCAATAATGGGTGGTAATCCATCGGAAAAGGCCAGCAATCTACACACACAGCCAGGTTTTGTTCGCATAATGTTCAACGGTAAAGCATTATGGTGGCCTATTGATGTATTTAGGACCACTTGTGACTATGATATCTACAAATACCCATTTGACAAACAGACATGCACCATATCATTTCTACTGCAAGCATACCAAAACTGGGAGGTAGAGTTAAATCCTACCCAAAAAGAGATAAACAAGTATTTTTATCATGACAACGGCGAGTGGAAACTTGCAAGCTCAGGAACAGACGCAATAACTGCACAGTCGGTATCCATCGCTGAATTTCGTCTTACGTTCCAAAGAAGATCTGAATTTGTCTTCGTCAACGTTATCTTACCCATTATATTATTGAGTTTCCTGAACTGCATGGTTTATATTATACCCATTGAGAATGGCGAGAGGATATCATACACAATTACCGTATTATTGTCATTCGCCGTCTTTATGACCCTTGTGAATGACAACATTCCAAAGTTCTCAGCACCGATGCCACTCTTGTGTTACTATCTTGTCAGCAATTTCGTTGGAAGCGTCCTTATCATGGGCAGTACCATATTTAACATCAGCCTTTTCTACAGAGATTCGGCGACGCCTATACCGGTAGTGTACAGAGTACTGGTTTGTTGCGCAGGTCCGTGTCTGCAAACAGGAAGTGACAAAACATCAAGGAGTCGAAACACGAGCATGAATGAAACAGACACAGTTAACAATGTATTTGAAATGACGAATCAAACTCAAAATGTCGATGCAACTGCACAGTCATCGAATATCACTCCTATTAATTGGAAGCTAGTTGCTAAAGCTATCGATAGACTGAGTTTCATTTTGTTCATTGCTTATTTTGTGTCTGTGCAAGTTATTCTGGTTGTCGTTGCCAAGACGATATAGCACGGTGCCAACACCCGTTAAGAAGACGATGTGATGCGGCAAATCGCTTAAAGTTGGCAAGACGAAATTAGTCTGGTCGTCGTTAAGAAGACGACGTTGAATGAATGTTGTGTAACGGCTCATCAACACAGTATAGTTATTTAGAGCCGCCCCAGGGAGAGGGGAAGGATACATAGGAATCCGGGAACCGTGCCCTACTACTATTATTATCGAATAGATTCCTATGGTACTTTAACGTGCTCGGAGGATAGACCGATACCCATCCGACGGACGCGGCTAAGGGAAAGTGTCTTGCCCAAGAACACACCCACGAAACTCAGTGGCACCACGGAGGATTGAACCCGGATCCTCCGATTACAAATCAGAAAACGACTTGATGTTGTGGTAAATCTCTTAAAGTTGCCAAGACGTTGTAACGCATTAAAGAAACTAACCCGCCAAATAACGTCAACATTGCAATATACACTCTATCCAGGTGAGGTGTTCAGGTCATATAATAATGTTTATTATATAACCTATAAATAGACGCGTTTTCATTGGCTAAAAAGTAATTTTTTAGAAAAAATATCTAGCGATATTGACCTGTTTTTTTGATATTGACCTGTTTTTTTGATATTGACCTGTTTTATATAATTGTTTTTTTGATATTGACCTGTTTTATATAATTGTAAATTGAGGGTTATATAATAAAACAGTTATGGACTTTTCAGCTGTTATACATGATGTTGATATGCACCAAAAAATCATTATTGACCTCGGCTATCGCCTCGGTCAATAATGATTTTTTTGGTGCATATCACATCATGTATAACAGCTGAAAAGTCCATAATTGTATAATATGTGTCAATTAAAACTAAAGGTTTATCTCACGGTTTCTTAAAATACCCGTGATTGACTATGCGTACAATGAATTATGAGTAACTCTTAATTAGACGTTCCAGGTGTTTGCCTGGCTGGTTAAAGCCGTTTATATTTATATTGTATCGTTTATATTTATATTGTATCTATAGAGTTTGGATTGTCAAAATATTGAAGTTATATATATACTGACGGTCAAAGAAAACGCAGCATTAACTCCACATGTTCTGCTATTATTCGCAAACCATTCAAAAATAAAACTGCTGAATAGTTTTTAATTTTTTAAGTACTGAATTTTGATACTTAAATTGTCTTACATTTTTATTGCTAGGCTTTAATAACAAGCAGTTACGCAGTTATTTAACTTTTTATTTAACATGTTTAACATTGTTTACTACAGATAATCATCAAAAGAAAATTGTTCCACACAATTTCAACCTTATCTGTCTCTTCATAAATTCCAATTGATTTTACTGGTCTTTTTATTTTTTTTTGTGTTTTGACGGACGGGTATTATCACTGTGGTATACCGTACCCTGGATATTGCTATGTACACTGAGTATTGGTGAGTATTATCATTGGATTTCGCGACGCCGGAGATCGAACGAGGGTAAGTTCAGTTTCAAATTTTAGTGTTTTTGAGTTTGTTTGATAAATATTTGATAAAAAAATAAATCATTTGATCATTTTCCTAGTCCCTGAAAACCCGAAAATGTTTCGATATTGCTTAAAAAGGTAATAAGAAGGCAAAACTCGGCTCTTTACTCACGCAATAAATAAACTAGGGTTTGTCAAATTTGATTTTTTTGTTTATATTCTTCCGTAAACGAAAAACTTGAATCGAGCAAATTGTGATCCCGGCATCAGAGTTTATGTTGTAAATGTTTAATCAACAAAGGAATCACAGATGACAGTGCATTTATATAATAAATATGCATGTCAGTGTACCGAGTATTGTTTTGGTGTTGCTCGCCGGTGTCACGAGTATTGCTTTCAAGTGTACCGAGTATTGGCCATTAATATTGAGTAAATGCAAGGAGTACCTACAGAGTATATACCACATTCAATGTTAAATATAAATTATCGTGTATACTTATTGACAGTGTATATGCAAAGGAAGCATTTCGAAATTGTGTGACCTACGTGGCTATTACAGAATATCCACAAAATCGTTATCAAATGGAGAAATGTTGTTTGTTTTGAGTGTGGTAGTGAAGCAGTGGTTATTTGTAAAAAAAACTCGTCCATTGGTTGTTGAGCGGATCTTATCTAGAGGGTTTCATTGTATCCAGAAATCGTCCACATACCAAACATTTTGTAATGTCCAAAAGGGCGTGTGTTTATTGTCCTGGAGAGGGTCTTTTCAAACTACTGGGGGTTTCCAGAAACATTGTGTAAGGGTTTGATGCATTTTTGAGACAGATCTTAATAAATATACCATCCACAGCGTCCAATGTCTACGTGAGTTTAAGAGAATTCTTAAATCCCTGAGGGTCTGAACACACGGACCCCCTCTGGATCCGGCATGGGCGGGGGATAGGACCACTACCCCGTGGGATTTCAAAAATATAAGGTATGTTTTATTAAAATCACAATGAAAGCAGACGAAATCAAATTTGACAGACCCTAGTTTATTTATTGCGTGAGTAAAGAGCCGAGTTTTGCCTTCTTATTACCTTTTTAAGCAATATTGAAACATTTCCGGGTTTTCAGGGACTAGGAAAACGATCAAATGATTAAATTTTTTATCAAATTTATATCAAACAAACTCAAAAACACTAAAAATTGAAACTGAACTTACCCTCGTTCGAACTCCGGCGTCGCGAAATCCAATGATAATACTCACCAATACTCAGTGTACATAACAATATCCAGGGTACGGTATACCACAGTGATTATGCAATGAATGTTTCCCAGAAAATGTTACGTTGTGAAGAAACGCGGAAATTCACGTCATGTCATAACAATGTGGACTATGCACTAAATCCAGATGTGCATGTAAACAATGTTAAATGTTGACTCATTATATGGATTATATCATATTTTGTCCAAAATGCCTCCAATTTTAATTTTATAAAAATTTTGTTTTGTGGTGTGTTTTTATTGACCGTGATTATATATACCTCGTCGTCGGTATGTCGAGAAGCAATGTATATATGTTGTAAAATTTGGTAGCGGGATAGCTACTTTAAGTTGATAAGACGATGTAACGCGGTGCCAAATCCCGTTGAGAAGACGACAATGTACGTGTTTTACAATAAAGAAAACAGCTTATAAGAGTGTAAAAATAAAGTTTTTGGTTGTGTGTTGTTTGATATTCTACATTGTGACAGTGAACAAGTTTAGGGAAAGTGGTAATAAACCGTAAGCGATTATTCTTAGTTAAACCGTCTGATTTCTGTTTTTACGTCTTTTCTTATAGTTTAGTTTAGTTTATTTAACAAATACAGTAGACTATTTGGTCCATGAGTATACAGATACACATATAATTGTCAATTGCAGAGGTCGATGGCAGTAACAAACATTACAAACTATCAAATTTGGTACAATATACTAACATTCTAAATCAGTTTTAATTATGCTATTTCTAACAGTATAAGTTTTACTATAAATAATTGTTTAAAAGAGAAACATACTTCAAATCCACGTGTCACATACAGTAATATTGTTGTTAGAGTACCTCTTGGGAGAGTACTAGTATTTATTGATTGTAATATATGTCATTTCGAATTTTAAACCCATCAAATACATAAGTAGCCAAATTCTTTACAGTAGTAAGTTTTTCTGATGTCAATAGTTCTATATATTTGGGAATATTTGGTCTTTACCAATAGTATCGATTGATAAGTTTTGTTCTTTGTTCTTTATATAAAGTACATTCCAATATAAAATGGTATTCGTCTTCTAGAACGTCACTTACGGCTTATGCCAACGACCCGCTTCTATTTGTAACCTATGTGAGGACATTCTTAATCTAGACAGTGCTACTCTAAATTTTCTTATTTGAAAATTTTCTAGATATGATTTATACGAGAATACACAAAAAAGTGAATACGTTTTAGCTCTCGAAGAATCCTGTATACGATAATTCCAGTTTTGGATAAAAGTATCTGATAATCTTTGTTTAAAATTTGATATGAACATACTCATATTTCCAACACCCTGAAATAACCACACGTAATTAAAACCCATGCTCTCTAAGAAGTATTTTACTGCTGATGCCCAGTTTTTCTTATTAGGCCTCATATCAATGTCACAAAGCATCATATTATAAACAGCTTTTATATATTTATTGCTTTCACAATTTAAAAATTTTAACCAGTACTTAATTACAGCTATAATTATATGCTGTTTTAAAGGTGTCCTGCCTAGTTCACCATATACAAAATCATTTTGAGTGGATTTTTTAACCCCAAGTATACTTTTACAATAACTAAGATGTACTCTTTCTATTACGTTTGCATTTAAGAACCCCCAAATTTCGCATCCGTAATGTAATATTGGTTGTATTAGTGTATCAAATAGGTCAAACACATGCTTAACAGATAATTCCGTAAAATTTTGTAAATATTTATTAAGTTTAAAAATAGCTTTGCCTGCCTGCCCAGCTAACGTATCAAATGTGGTACAAAATGACCCACCTGTAGTAAAAACAATACCCAAATATGTAAAATGGTTTACAATTTCTATATTTTTACCATCATACATAAAATGTAAATTTCTTGGTAATAATCCCCCTCTTCTAAATATCATAATTTTGGTTTTTATGGTATTTACCGTTAATCTCCATTTATTGCACACATCTAATCCTTTCTGTAGTCCTTGATCGGTATTAGAAAATATAACAATATCGTCTGCGTACAGAAGTAAGAACATCTTCAGTAAACCAACGTCAATACCTTTAAAGTCATTTCTTATGAGATAATTTAAGTACATAGCAAATAAAAAAGGTGATAAACATTTCCCTTGTCTTACCCCTAAGTAGCACGAAAATTCTTCACTTAACTCATTATCGTATTTAACAAACAATTTCACTGACATATACATAGATTTAATAATATTAAGCATTTTACCCCTTACACCAAATTTAATCAATTTTAACCACAAAATATCCCTCACTATGTAATCAAGCTTTTGTGAAATCTATAAACGCATTAAATAGACGTTTTCCCTCGTTAATGGTATGCTGCATAATACCGTGCAAAGCAAAAATATTATCAACAGTTCCCATATTCCTTCTAAATCCAGATTGCGCTTCTACACACACATTATACTTCTCGGCCCAATCATTTAACCTATTGTTTAAAATTCGTGTAATATAAATATGGCTTGTACACTACATTGGTAACTTTAAAACCAAAATACGAACGTCGTATGTATGCTCATAAAACCATTATACGCTCGTCGTATATATGCTCGTAAAACCATTATACGCACGTCGTATATATGCTCATAAAACCACTATACGCACGTCGTATATATGCTCATAAACCCATTATACGCACGTCGTATATATGCTCATAAAACCAATATACGCTCGGCGTATATATGCTCATAAAACCATTATACGCACGTCGTATATATGCTCATAAAACCAATATACGCTCGTCGTATATATGCTCATAAAACCATTATACGCACGTCATATATATGCTCATAAAACCAGTATACGCACGTCATATATATGTTCATAAAACCATTATACGCAGGTCATATATATGCTTATAAAACCAGTATACGCACGTCGTATATATGCTCATAAAACCAGTATACGAACGTCGTAGATATGCTCATAAAACCAGTATACGCACGTCGTATATATGATCATAAAACCAATATACGAACGTCGTATATGTGCTCATAAAACCAGTATACCGTATATATGCTCAAAAAAACAGTATACGCACGTCGTATATATGCTCATAATACCAATATACGCACGTCGTATATATGCTTATAAAACCAGTATACGCACGTCGTATATATGCTCATAAAACCATTATACGCACGTCATATATATGCTCATAAAACCAGTATACGCACGTCGTATATATGCTCATGAAACCAGTATACGCACGTCGTATATATGCTCATAAAACCAGAATTCGAACGTCGTATATATTAAAACCCGTATACGAACGTCGTATATATATCATAAAATCAGTATACGCAAGTCGTATATATGCTCATAAAACCAGTATACGCACGTCGTATATATGCTCATAAAACCAGTATACGCACGTCGTATAAGTATACGCACGTCGTTTATATGCTCATGAAACCAAAATACGAACGTCGTATATATGCTCATAAAACCAGTATACCGTATATATGCTCAAAAAAACAGTATACCCACGTCGTATATATGCTCATAAAACCATTATACGAAGGTCGTATATATACTCATAAAACCAGTATACGAACGTCGTATATATGCTCATAAAACCAGTATACGCATGTCGTATATATGCTCATAAAACCAGTATATATGCTCATAAAACCAGTATACGCACTTCGTATATATGCTAATAACACCAGTATACGCACGTCGTAGATATGCTCATAAAACCAGTATACGCACGTCGTATATATGATCATAAAACCAATATACGAACGTCGTATATGTGCTCATAAAACCAGTATACCGTATATATGCTCAAAAAAACAGTATACGCACGTCGTATATATGCTCATAATACCAATATACGCACGTCGTATATATGCTTATAAAACCAGTATACGCACGTCGTATATATGCTCATAAAACCATTATACGCACGTCATATATATGCTCATAAAACCAGTATACGCACGTCGTATATATGCTCATAAAACCAGTATACGCACGTCGTATATATGCTCATAAAACCAGTATACGCACGTCGTATATATGCTCATAAAACCAGTATTCGAACGTCGTATATATTAAAACCCGTATACGAACGTCGTATATATATCATAAAACTAGTATACGCAAGTCGTATATATGCTCATAAAACCAGTATACGCACGTCGTATATATGCTCATAAAACCAGTATACGCACGTCGTATAAGTATACGCACGTCGTATATATGCTCATGAAACCAATATACGAACGTCGTATATATGCTCATAAAACCAGTATACCGTATATATGCTCAAAAAAACAGTATACCCACGTCGTATATACGCTCATAAAACCATTATACGAAGGTCGTATATATGCTCATAAAACCAGTATACGAACGTCGTATATATGCTCATAAAACCAGTATACGCATGTCGTATATATGCTCATAAAACCAGTATATATGCTCATAAAACCAGTATACGCACTTCGTATATATGCTAATAACACCAGTATACGCACGTCGTATATGCTAATAAACCAGTATACGCACGTCGTATATATGCTCATAAAACCAGTATACGAGCGTCGTATATAATCTCATAAAACCAGTATACGCACGTCGTATATATGCTCATAAAACCAGTATACGAACGTCTCATAAAACCAGTATACGCACGTCGTATATATGCTCATAAAACCAGTATACGAACGTCGTAAATATGCTCATAAAACCAGTATACGAACGTCGTATATATATTTGCTCATAAAACCAGTATACGCACGTCGTATATATGCTCATAAAACCAGTATACGAACATCGTATATATGCTCATAAAACCATTATACGCACGTCGTATATATGCTAATAAAACCAATACACACGTCGTATATATGCTAATAAAATCAATACACACGTCGTATATATGCTAATAAAACCAATTTACACACGTCGTATATATGCTAATAAAACCAATTCACACACGTCGTATATATGCTAATAAAACCAATTTACACACGTCGTATATATGCTAATAAAACCAATATACCAACGTCGTATATATGCTAATAAAACGAAACAATGCACGTCATATTTACAGGTTGTATTGGGATATATGCACGAGTTCTTTCGTGTATTAATATTGTGCGACTTTAGGAGCGCAATATTTATTCGCGAAAGAACGATATATCGTATATGCTAACATGCCCGCCTAGTTTAAAATATCTCGTTATATTCAACGATATATCACCGTAATTTTTTAAACGTTAGGAGAGTAAGCAAGGCAGTGCGAAAGATTTCAGTTGTGTGCACTACTTTCGCATTTTAGGGGTATTAGAATAGAAATAGAACATCGTTTACGGTGAATTATCGTGTAATATTACACGATAATTCACTGTAAATGATGTTCTATTTCTTAAGTAAAGTCATATTGGGTTTGTAATGTATATTCGTTCGTGATTGGTGTAATTGTCTGTTCATTGCAAATAACAATTAAAGGTTACAACCTATTTTAATTGTTCTAATTTAAAAATGCAATAAAACGCTTATTAGATTTATATTGGAATACATTGCGAAATAGTAATACGCGAATGATCTCGTACATATATTCCAATACAAATCTAACAACCTATAATTACACACGCCTTCTAATCGGAATTATATCCATAACGGGTCTACTACCTCGGACAATTATCTATCACATTTAATTTAATGATTTTGACTGCTCATGTACGCATTGTTTTGGTTATTTCGAGCCGTCCCAGAGAAGTGGGAGTGATAAATAGGACGCCGGGAAGCCTACTCTTACTACCGAATGTATTCCTATGGTGCTTTAAAATTCTCCGAGGATAGACTATGATACACAGGATTGCCAACTTTAAGTCCCCATCAGTCGGACGAGGCTAGGGCAAGTGTTTTCCCTAAGGACTCACTGAAGTAACTACAGGTGACAGTGTGTCTCGAACCAGTAATCACCGGATTCCGAGTCAAACGGGCTATCAGCAGGGTCATTGCGGCCCCTTTATCCATTTCAAGTCAACTACTCGGACATGTGGCAATTTCATGTCTACTACTACTGGGACATATATCCATTACAAATCTACTACTAGGTTACAAATCTACTATTCGGACATGTCCATTACCGGTCTACTACTAGGACATATATCAATTACCGGTCCACTAGTAGAACATATATCCATAACCGGTCCACTACTCGGACATATATCCATTACCGGTCCACTAATAGGACATATATCCATTACCGTTCTACTACTAGGACATATATCCATTACCGGTCCACTATTAGGACATATATCCATTACCGGTCAACTACTCGGACATATATATCCATTACCGGTCAACTACTAGGACATATATCCATTATCGTTCTACTACTAGGACATATATCCATTACCGGTCCACTACTCTGACATATATCCATTACCGGTCCACTACTAGGACATATATCCATTACCGGTCCACTACTCGGACATATATCCATTACCGTTTCACTACTCGGAGATATATCCATTACCGGTCCACTACTAGGACATATATCCACTACCGGTCCACTACTAGGACATATATCCATTACCGTTCCACTACTAGGACATATATCCATTACCGGTCCACTACTAGGACATATATACATAAACGTGCCACTACTCGGACAAATATCCATTACCGGTCCACTACTAAGACATATATCCATTACCGATATAACCATTACCGGACCACTACTCGGAGATATTTTCATTACCGGTCCACTACTAGTACATATATCCATTACCGTTCCACTACTAGTACATATATCCATTACCGTTCTACTACTAGGACATATATCCATTACCGGTCTACTACTCTGACATATATCCATTACCGGTCCACTACTAGGACATATATCCATTACCGGTCCACTACACGGACATATATCCATTACCGTTTCACTACTCGGACATATATCCATTACCGGTCCACAACTCTGAGATATATCCACTACCGGTTCAATACTAGGACATATATCCATTACCGTTCCACTACTAGGACATATATCCATTACCGGTCCACTACTAGGACATATATCCATAACCGTTCCACTACACGACATATATCCATTACCGTTCCACTACTCGGACATATATCCATTACCGGTCCACTACTCGGACATATATCCATTACCGGTCCACTTATAGGACATATATCCATTACCGTTCTACTACTAGGACATATATCCATTACTGGTCCACTATTAGGACATATATCCATTACCGGTCAACTACTCGGACATATATATCCATTACCGGTCAACTACTAGGACATATATCCATTACCGTTCTACTACTAGGACATATATACATTACCGGTCCACTACTCTGACATATATCCATTACCGGTCCACTACTAGGACATATATCCATTACCGGTCCACTACTCGGACATATATCCATTACCGTTTCACTACTCGGACATATATCCATTACCGGTCCACTACTAGGACATATAACCACTACCGGTCCACTAATAGGACATATATCCATTACCGTTCAACTACTAGGACATATATCCATTACCGGTCCACTACTAGGACATATATACATAACCGTGCCACTACTCGGACAAATATCCATTTCCGGTCCACTACTAAGACATATATCCATTACCGATATAACCATTACCGGTCCACTACTCGGAGATATATTCATTACCGGTCCACTACTAGTACATATATCCATTACCGTTCCACTACTAGGACATATATTCATTACCGTTCTACTACAAGGACATATATCCATTACCGGTCCACTACTCTGACATATATCCATTACCGGTCCACTACTAGGACATATATCCATTACCGGTCCACTACTCGGACATATATCCATTACCGTTTCACTACTCGGACATATATCCATTACCGGTCCACAACTCAGAGATATATCCACTACCGGTCTACTACTAGGACATATATCCATTACCGTTCCACTACTAGGACATATATCCATTACCGTTCTACTACTAGGACATATATCCATTACCGGTCCACTATTTGGACATATATCCATTACCGGTCAACTACTCGGACATATATATCCATTACCGGTCAACTACTAGGACATATATCCATTACCGTTCTACTACTAGGACATATATCCATTACCGGTCCACTACTCTGACATATATCCATTACCGGTCCACTACTAGGACATATATCCATTACCGGTCCACTACTCGGACATATATCCATTACCGTTTCACTACTCGGACATATATCCATTACCGGTTCACAACTCAGAGATATATCCACTACCGGTCTACTACTAGGACATATATCCATTACCGTTCCACTACTAGGACATATATCCATTACCGTTCTACTACTAGGACATATATCCATTACCGGTCCACTATTTGGACATATATCCATTACCGGTCAACTACTCGGACATATATATCCATTACCGGTCAACTACTAGGACATATATCCATTACCGTTCTACTACTAGGACATATATCCATTACCGGTCCACTACTCTGACATATATCCATTTCCGGTCCACTACTAGGACATATATCCATTACTGGTCCACTAGTCGGACATATATCCATTACCTTTTCACTACTCGGACATATATCCATTACCGGTCCACTACTAGGACATATATCCACTACCGGTCCACTACTAGGACATATATCCATTACCGGTCCACTACTAGGACATATATACATAACCGTGCCACTACTCGGACACATATTCATTACCGGTCCACTACTAAGACAAATATCCATTACCGGTCCACCACTAAGACATATATCCATTACCGATATAACCATTACCGGTCCACTACTCGGAGATATATTCATTACCGGTCCACTACTAGTACATATATCCATTACCGTTCCACTACTAGGACATATATCCATTACCGTTCTACTACTAGGACATATATCCATTACCGGTCCACTACTCTGACATATATCCATTACCGGTCCACTACTAGGACATATATCCATTACCGGTCCACTACTCGGACATATATCCATTACCGTTTCACTACTCGGACATATATCCATTATCGGTCCACTACTCGGAGATATATCCACTACCGGTCCACTACTAGGACATATATTTATTACCGTTCCTCTACTAGGACATATATCCATTACCGGTCCACTACTAGGACATATATCCATAACCGTTCCACTACACGACATATATCCATTACTGTTCCACTACTCGGACATATATCCATTACCGGTCCACTTATAGGACATATGTCCATTACCTTTCTACTACTAGGACATATATCCATTACCGTGCCACTATTAGGACATATATCCATTACCGATCAACTACTCGGACATATATATCCATTACCGGTCAACTTCTAGGACAGATATCCATTACCGTTCTACTATTAGGACATATATCCATTACCGGTCCACTACTCTGACATATATCCATTACCGGTCCACTACTAGGACATATATCCATTACCGGTCCACTACTCGGACATATATATCCATTACCGTTTCACTACTCGGACATATATCCATTACCGGTCCACTACTAGGACATATATCCACTACCGGTCCACTACTAGGACATATATCCATTACCGGTCCACTACTAGGACATGTATACATAACCGTGCCACTACTCGGACACATATTCATTACCGGTCCACAAATAAGACAGATATCCATTACCGATATAACCATTACCGGTCCACTACTCGGAGATATATCCATTACCGGTCCACTACTAATACATATTTCCAAACCCGTTCCACTACTAGGACATATATCCATTACCGTTCTACTACTAGGACATATTTCCATTACCGGTCCACTACTCTGACATATATCCATTACCGGTCCACTACTAGGACATAATTCCATTACCGGTCCACTACTCGGACATATATCCATTACCGTTTCACTACTCGGACATATATCCATTACCGGTCCACTACTAGGACATATATCCACTACCGGTCCATTAATAGGATATATCCATTACCGTTCCACTACTAGGACATATATCCATTACCGGTCCACTATTAGGACATATATACATAACCGTGGCACTACTCGGACAAATATCCATTACCGGTCCACTACTTAGACATATATCCATTACCGATATAACCATTACCGGTCCACTACTCGGAGATATATCCATTACCGGTCCACTACTAGGACATATATTCATTACCGGTCCACTACTAGGACATATATACATAACCGTTCCACTACACGACATATATCCATTACCGTTCCACTACTCGGACATATATACATTACCGGTCCACTAATAGAACATATATCTACTACCGGTCCACTACTAGTACATATATCCATTACCGTTCCACTACTAGGATATATATCCATTACCGGTCCACTACTCGGAGATATAACCATTACCGGTCCACTACTCGGAGATATATCCATTAACGGTCCACTACTAGTACATATATCCATAACCGTTCCACTACTAGGACATATATCCATTACCGTTCCACTCCTAGGACATATACACATAACCGTGCCACTACTCGGACAAATATCCATTACCGGTCCACTACTAGGACATATATCCATTACCGATATATCCATTACCGATCCAGTACTCGGAGATATTTCCATTACCTGTCCACTACTAGTACATATATCCATTACCGTGTCACAACTAGGACATATATCCATTACCGGTCCACTACTAGGACATATATCCATAACCGTTCCACTACTAGGACATATATCCATTACCGGTCCACTACTAGGACATATATCCATTACCGATATATCCATTTCCGATCCACTACTCGGACATACAGCCATTACCGGTCCACTACTTGGACAAATATCATTACCGTTCTACTACTCGGACATATATTCATTACCGGTCCACTACTAGGACATACATGTAAATCCATTACCGTTCCACTACTAGGACATATATCCATTACCGGTCCACTACTTGGACATATATACATAACCGTGCCACTACTCGGACACATATCCATTACCGGTCCACTACTAAGACATATATCCATTACCGATATAACCATTACCGGTCCACTACTCGGAGATATATCCATTACCGGTCCACTACTAGTACATATTTCCAAACCCGTTCCACTACTAGGACATATATCCATTACCGTTCTACTACTAGGACATATTTCCATTACCGGTCCACTACTCTGACATATATCCATAACCGGTCCACTACTAGGACATAATTCCATTACCGGTCCACTACTCGGACATATATCCATTACCGTTTCACTACTCGGACATATATCCATTACCGGTCCACTACTAGGACATATATCCACTACCGGTCCACTAATAGGATATATCCATTACCGTTCCACTACTAGGACATATATCCATTACCGGTCCACTACTAGGACATATATACATAACCGTGGCACTACTCGGACAAATATCCATTACCGGTCCACTACTTAGACATATATCCATTACCGATTTAACCATTACCGGTCCACTACTCGGAGATATATCCATTACCGGTCCACTACTAGGACATATATACATAACCGTTCCACTACACGACATATATCCATTACCGTTCCACTACTCGGACATATATACATTACCGGTCCACTAATAGGACATATATCCACTACCGGTCCACTACTAGTACATATATTCATTACCGTTCCACTACTAGGACATATATCCATTACCGGTCCACTACTAGGACATATATCCATAACCGTTCCACTACTCGGACATATATCCATTACCGTTCCACTACTCGGACATATATCCATTACCGGTCCACTACTAGGACATATATCCACTACCGGTCCACTACTAGGACATATATCCATTACCGTTCCACTACTAGGACATATATCCATTACCGGTCCACTACTCGGACATATATCCATTACCGTTTCACTACTCGGACATATATCCATTACCGGTCCACTACTCGGAGATATATCCACTACCGGTCCACTACTAGGACATATATTTATTACCGTTCCTCTACTAGGACATATATCCATTACCGGTCCACTACTAGGACATATATCCATAACCGTTCCACTACACGACATATATCCATTACTGTTCCACTACTCGGACATATATCCATTACCGGTCCACTTATAGGACATATGTCCATTACCTTTCTACTACTAGGACATATATCCATTACCGTGCCACTATTAGGACATATATCCATTACCGATCAACTACTCGGACATATATATCCATTACCGGTCAACTACTAGGACAGATATCCATTACCGTTCTACTATTAGGACATATATCCATTACCGGTCAACTACTCTGACATATATCCATTACCGGTCCACTACTAGGACATATATCCATTACCGGTCCACTACTCGGACATATATATCCATTACCGTTTCACTACTCGGACATATATCCATTACCGGTCCACTACTAGGACATATATCCACTACCGGTCCACTACTAGGACATATATCCATTACCGGTCCACTACTAGGACATGTATACATAACCGTGCCACTACTCGGACACATATTCATTACCGGACCACAAATAAGACAGATATCCATTACCGATATAACCATTACCGGTCCACTACTCGGAGATATATCCATTACCGGTCCACTACTAATACATATTTCCAAACCCGTTCCACTACTAGGACATATATCCATTACCGTTCTACTACTAGGACATATTTCCATTACCGGTCCACTACTCTGACATATATCCATTACCGGTCCACTACTAGGACATAATTCCATTACCGGTCCACTACTCGGACATATATCCATTACCGTTTCACTACTCGGACATATATCCATTACCGGTCCACTACTAGGACATATATCCACTACCGGTCCATTAATAGGATATATCCATTACCGTTCCACTACTAGGACATATATCCATTACCGGTCCACTACTAGGACATATATACATAACCGTGGCACTACTCGGACAAATATCCATTACCGGTCCACTACTTAGACATATATCCATTACCGATATAACCATTACCGGTCCACTACTCGGAGATTTATCCATTACCGGTCCACTACTAGGACATATATTCATTACCGGTCCACTACTAGGACATATATACATAACCGTTCCACTACACGACATATATCCATTACCGTTCCACTACTCGGACATATATACATTACCGGTCCACTAATAGAACATATATCTACTACCGGTCCACTACTAGTACATATATCCATTACCGTTCCACTACTAGGACATATATCCATTACCGGTCCACTACTAGGACAAATATCCATTACCGGTCCACTACTCGGAGATATAACCATTACCGGTCCACTACTCGGAGATATATCCATTACCGGTCCACTACCAGTACATATATCCATAACCGTTCCACTACTAGGACATATATCCATTACCGTTCCACTCCTAGGACATATACACATAACCGTGCCACTACTCGGACAAATATCCATTACCGGTCCACTACTAGGACATATATCCATTACCGATATATCCATTACCGATCCAGTACTCGGAGATATTTCCATTACCGGTCCACTACTAGTACATATATCCATTACCGTGTCACAACTAGGACATATATCCATTACCGGTCCACTACTAGGACATATATCCATAACCGTTCCACTACTAGGACATATATCCATAACCGGTCCACTACTAGGACATATATCCATTACCGATATATCTATTTCCGATCCACTACTCGGACATACAGCCATTACCGGTCCACTACTTGGACAAATATCATTACCGTTCTACTACTCGGACATATATTCATTACCGGTCCACTACTAGGACATACATGTAAATCCATTACCGTTCCACTACTAGGACATATATCCATTACCGGTCCACTACTTGGACATATATACATAACCGTGCCACTACTCGGACACATATCCATTACCGGTCCACTACTAAGACATATATCCATTACCGATATAACCATTACCGGTCCACTACTCGGAGATATATCCATTACCGGTCCACTACTAGTACATATTTCCAAACCCGTTCCACTACTAGGACATATATCCATTACCGTTCTACTACTAGGACATATTTCCATTACCGGTCCACTACTCTGACATATATCCATTACCGGTCCACTACTAGGACATAATTCCATTACCGGTCCACTACTCGGACATATATCCATTACCGTTTCACTACTCGGACATATATCCATTACCGGTCCACTACTAGGACATATATCCACTACCGGTCCACTAATAGGATATATCCATTACCGTTCCACTACTAGGACATATATCCATTACCGGTCCACTACTAGGACATATATACATAACCGTGGCACTACTCGGACAAATATCCATTACCGGTCCACTACTTAGACATATATCCATTACCGATATAACCATTACCGGTCCACTACTCGGAGATATATCCATTACCGGTCCACTACTAGGACATATATCCATTACCGGTCCACTACTAGGACATATATACATAACCGTTCCACTACACGACATATATCCATTACCGTTCCACTACTCGGACATATATACATTACCGGTCCACTAATAGGACATATATCCACTACCGGTCCACTACTAGTACATATATTCATTACCGTTCCACTACTAGGACATATATCCATTACCGGTCCACTACTAGGACATATATCCATAACCGTTCCACTACTCGGACATATATCCATTACCGTTCCACTACTCGGACATATATCCATTACCGGTCCACTACTAGGACATATATCCACTACCGGTCCACTACTAGGACATATATCCATTACCGTTCCACTACTAGGACATATATACATAACCGTGCCACTACTCGGACAAATATCCATTACCGGTCCACTACTAGGACATATATCCATTACCGATATATCCATTACCGGTCCATTACTCGGAGATATTTCCATTACCGGTCCACTACTAGTACATATATCCATTACCGTGTCACAACTAGGACATATATCCATTACCGGTCCACTACTAGGATATATATCCATAACCGTTCCACTACTAGGACATATATCCATTACCGGTCCACTACTAGGACATATATCCATTACCGATATATCCATTTCCGATCCACTACTCGGACATACAGCCATTACCGGTCCACTACTTGGACAAATATCATTACCGTTCTACTACTCGGACATATATTCATTACCGGTCCACTACTAGGACATACATGTAAATCCATTACCGTTCCACTACTAGGACATATATCCATTACCGGTCCACTACTAGGACATATATACATAACCGTGCCACTACTCGGACACATATCCATTACCGGTCCACTACTAAGACATATATCCATTACCGATATAACCATTACCGGTCCACTACTCAGAGATATATCCATTACCGGTCCACTACTAGTACATATATCCATTACCGTTCCACTACTCGGACATATATCCATTACCGTTCTACTACTAGGACCTATATCCATTACCGGTCCACTACTCTGACATATATCCATTACCGGTCCACTACTAGTACATAATTATATCCATAACCGTTCGACTACACGACATATATCCATTACCGTTCCACTACTCGGACATATATCCATTACCTGTCCACTAATAGGACATATATCCACTACCGGTCCACTACTAGTACATATATCCATTACCGTTCCACTACTAGGACATATATCCATTACCGGTCCACTACTAGGACATATATCCATAACCGTTCCACTACACGGACATATATCCATTACCGTTCCACTACTCGGACATATATCTATTACCGGTCCACTACTAGGACATATATCCACTACCGGTCCACTACTAGGACATATATCCATTACCGTTCCACTACTAGGACATATATACATAACCCTGCCACTACTCGGATAAATATCCTATACCGGTCCACTACTAGGACATATATCCATTACCGATATATCCATTACCGGTCCACTACTCGGAGATATATCCATTACCGGTCCACTACTAGTACATATATCCATTACCGTGTCACTACTAGGACATATATCCATTACAGGTCCACTACTAGGACATATATCCATAACCGTTCCACTACTCGGACATATATCCATTACCGGTCCACTACTAGGACATATATCCATTACCGATATATCCATTTCCGGTCCACTACTCGGACATACATCCATTACCGGTCCACTACTTGGACATATATCATTACCGTTCTACTACTCGGACATTTATCCATTACCGGTCCACTACTAGGACATACATGTAAATCCATTACCGGTCCACTACTAGGACATATATCCATTACCGGTCCACTACTCGGACATATGTCCATTACCGGTCCACTACTCGGATATATATCCATTACCGGTCCACTACTCGGACATGTCCATTATCGGTCCACTACTCGGACATATATCCATTACCGTTCTACTGCAGACTCCTGAGAACACAGCTATAATGCCCTACATAATTATATGTATCCATTGTCATTGTCATCTGTTAAGATGTGTGTTCCGTGTCAAACACATGTTTATTCATTCCTAATGTAATCCTGTTTTAGATGTGCGTTCCAATTCGTACACCTTATTATCTATTGCCAATTTAATCTGTTTAGATTCGTGTTTTATATCAAACACGATTCTATTCTATTTTAGATATTTGCTCAAATTCGTACACATGTGTATCCGACGCTATTGTAATCTGTTTCTGGTGTATGTTTTAATGTCATGCACATGTGTATGTATTACTATTTCTTTTACTAGCAACACAATATATAGAACTGAATAAATTATGTTTGAATGATGTCATAAATAAATACTGTGTCGTGTGTTTTTATGCTGATCTGAAAAATCCGTTACTTTTACAATCATGCACTATTATTCTTTTTAGCTCTACTGGCCGAAGGCTTATGGGATGGCGAGTTGTCCGTCGTCCGTCCGTCCTTCGTCCGTCCGCTAACTTTGCCTGTTTAACAGGATAGAGCCAGATCGGAACATTTATACCGGAGTTATGACCCTTGATTTTCTGACATATGCTGTAATTTGACCTCATTAAGACGATAGGGCCTTCATTTTTCATTGGTTCTTTTCCAAGACTTACCAGATTGTTGATATCAATGAAAGCTCGGATGAGTACGATAACCAGCCCAATTGGATTAGTAACACCGGAGTTACGGCCTTTGATCTATTTAAAAATGACGTATTTTGCCTCAATAAGATATTTAGTCGGATTTCAACGAAACTTTGCAGGAATGATCAGTACCAAATCTCGTTGTGCATATAGTCACCATGTTCCAGTTGCCCGTGCACAAAAATTGCACGGTGGGGCCGCTGGGTCTTCCTCCACCAATGGAAGCTTGAAAGTCGCGATGACCCTAGCTGTTGGTGTGACTATAAATCCAATTCAGTTCAATTCGTGTCAGATCAACAGAATACATTTTGGCGGAGTTATGACCCTTGAAAGGTTTTACTACACAAACGTTGTCTGGACTAGTTCCCCTAAACACCTGGCCGGATTTCAACGAAACTTTGAAGGGATAATCAGTACCAAGCCTAGTTATGCATATCGTCGCCGTGTTTCGGTTGCAATATTGTTGGCGGAGTTATGGCCCTTTAAAGGTTTTAATACACAACTATTGTCCGGGATAGTTCTCCTAAATCCTGGCCGGAGTTTTAGCCGTTTAAAAGTTTGATACACAAACGTTATCCAGACTAGTCCCTTCTGAACTCCTGAACTTCAACGAATCTTGGCGGGGAGTTTGAAAGTCGCGATGACTCTAGCTGTTGGTGTGACTATAAATCCAATTCAGTTCAATTCGTGTCAGATCAATAGAATACTTTTTGGCTGAGTTATGGCCCTTGAAATAGTTGAATACACTAACTTTATACAGACTAGGTATCCTGAACATCTGGATGAATTTCAACGAAACTTGGCAGGGATGATCAGTACCAAGCCTAGTTGCAAATCATCGCCATTTTTTTTGTTAAATGCTTTTTGACAGAATTATGGCCTCTTATACACAGAATTTTTCTGAACTCCTTGCTGGATTTCAATAAAATTTGGCAGAAATAATCAGTACCAAACCTAATTGTGCATCTTGTTGTAATGTTCCGACTGAAGGATTATGGCAGAGTAATGGCCCTATAAACGTTTTAATACACAAACTTTCAATTCTCCTGATCCTCTGGCCGCTTCGCAAGGATGACGAGTACCAAGCCCAGGTGCGCATATCATCGCCTTGTTCCGGTTAAATGAATTTTGGCAGAGTTATGGCCCTTTAAAGCTTTTAATACACTAACCTTGTACAGATTAGTTCTCCTGAACCCCTGAAAGGTTTTCAACGAAACTTGGCAAGGATGATCAGTACCAAGCCTAGTTGCACATATTATTGTCGTGTTCCGGTTGAATGACTTTTGACAGAGTTATGGCCACTTATAGATGTCACAGGATGACATATACAGGTATTAAGAACCTGTATATCTCACCATTGTGTTTGTGTTTTAACCATTTAATCAGTTCATCATCTCTTTTCATCACTCATTTCATCTTTCAATCTTCTTTCTCTTTACCTTACGTTAGACATTTCAAATTAGGATGACCACCTTTAAACTTCAGTAATATTTCACAGGTGAGTAAATTTAACCTTTGACACAACTAACCTGGCGGGAAAATTATGCGCGCAGTTGAACATCTCAGTTAGTAGAGAAAGGACAGAAGCTATTGCCATTTCGCATTGTTATATTTATCTTGTAAAAGAAAGTATATATATTCAGGTTAGTAATATGTTTGTTTATGAAACATGTATCCATCATTTTGTTAATTACTTTTCTATGGAAATGGTTATTTTAGGAGTTATAAGAATTCGTCAATTTTCATGTACAGTTCAATTCCAAGATGGCGATCCTTTGTTATTTTCAATTAGAACTTTCTTGTGCATTTAGCCTGTTTTATGTCTGAATGTATTTTCTATACAATACTTTACTTGTGATTATATTAATTGAGATGCTATTTCCATTCATCATTGTTATTTCCATTCAGGCATTGTCTTTATTCATTTTATTCATGTCATCATTATCATGCATTAGACTCATACATTGTTATAAATATATATTCAGATATACAGAGAACACGAATCTTGTTATACTTCAACACCCCCATAATGAGGCGGCGACAATGGTGATCCTGGCAGACTCATACATTGTTATAAATATATATTCAGATATACAGAGAGCACGAATCTTGTTATACTTCAACACCCCCATAATGAGGCGGCGACAATTGAATTTAGGTTTCAGGGTGTTTATATACTGATAGTGTTGTGATAGCCAAATATAGTTAATCATTTGTGAATTTAAATGATGTAAACTAGTAAATAAGTCGTGTTAAGGGTAATTGCATGTAAACATTGCCATTATACAGGTTGATTGCGGTCATTGTTTACATTATTTTGAGATAATAACTGTTGTGAATTTACAATTGATCCAGTGACACTGTGTTGTGAATTGAAGTGACTGTTGACTTGTGAAGTGTTTTGTTGTTTACTTCATGGTAATATACTAATAAGGTGATATAGTTATGCTCTGAGTGCTATAGTGCATTAACGTGATTGATTATTAGTAAAGCAATTCAGCATTAAAAGGCTGCTAGACTTGGTGATTGCTGTTGGAGAGTAGAAACACTTGGGTTAGGAGTTAGCGCACGGTGATATTGACACTTTAAGGAGATTGTGAAAGAATTATAAAACAATATAACGTGATATAGACACATACATATTGTAGTATACTGTGATAGTATACATATTGATTATTCATTATGGCTGAAGGATCACATGAGAATGTAGAGGAATTTGAAAAGACTATGATAGATTATCTGAAGAATACAGGAAGATACAGTATAGTGTCAGCGGATGAGAAGAATCCAAAGATGGAGATACATCCACCACCAAGACCTCCATTGCCTATAGAGCAAAGGGACTCATGGAATCGAGGACTTTATGTACAGCCTCCAAGACTTCCGCCATTTAGTGGTGAAGAACCAACTCCACTCAAGGAGGTTAGTTATGACATGTGGCGTCATGAATGTAGATGTATGATGCTTGAGGAGACTTACTCTTACAGCCATATACAGCATGCAATGCGAAACTCTCTGAGAGGAAATGCAGCTAGAGTGCTACTGGCATTGGGAGAATTTGCAAGTATACAGGAAACTCTTGATAAGATGGATACCATTTTTGGCAACGTGGCTACTGATGATTGCCTTATGCAAGAGTTCTTCAACCAGCATCAACGTCCTGAGGAATCGGTTTCCATATGGGGTATTAGGATTCAGGAGCTGATGGCAAAGTGCAAGAGAAGAGGATATGTACAGGAAGGGACGGAACAACAGATGCTAAGGTCTAAGTTCTGGCATGGGATCCGATGTGATAGTTTGAAAGCTGCAACAAGACATCGTTTCGATTCCGCCCAGGATTTTGATGAACTTTTAAAGGAGGTGAGAATTGTTGAAAAGGAGATGGGATTAGTTGAGAAGAGTGTTGAGAAGGAAAAGGGAATGAAGAAAGAGGTGACATTTAAGGAGCCGACTGTGGCAATACAGAAAGCTGAAGATCAGGGACAACAACTGCTAGAAAGTATCAACAACTTGACAATTCAGATGACACACATGATGAAGAAGATTGAATCATCAGATGAGAATTTTGAAAGATTAAGGAGAGGCTTTGACGACTTCAAGAGAAATCAACGTTCACCATCAACAGACTTTAATAACATCAGATACAGCAGATCATCTTCACCTAGGACTACTGATTACAATTACAGATATGACAGATCTCCTTCTCCAAGACAGTCAAGATCACCAGACAACAGATTTTTAGACAGGAACAGAGGTCAAAGATCACCGTCACCTGCATATTACAATTATGGGGGACAACCAGTTAGTAGTTACGAGAACTATGGACAAGGCGATTCATTTCAGCGCCAGCAACTACCACAGCAGGAGCAACAACAACAACAGCAAAGACCACAGAAGCAACAACAACAACAACAACTGCAACCACAACGTCAACACAGACCTCAGCAGCATCAGCAACAGAATCAGCAACAGCAACAACCACAACAACAACAACAACAACAACAGAGGAATCAACAAACATCTCAAACTAATTATCCTCAGAAGCCTTTAAACTGGTAGATGCTTCCAACGATGGGCAGTTAGGAGGCATACACAATAAAAGCCCACAAATACAGACATTATACAACAGATTGGTAGGTGAGGCCAATGAAGATATAGTTTACATAGGCACAACACAGTCAAACGCATTGATAGATAGTGGAAGTATGGTTACAACTATATCAAATCACCTATATTCGACGCTTCTTCCGAGACCACAACTTAGAAAATTAGAAGACATAGGAGTGAATCTCAACATACAGAGTGCGACAGGACAGCGACTACCATACATGGGTTTCATTGAATGCGACATTACAGTCCCTTCATTTCGCAACAGATCCATGTTAGTGCCCATCCTTGTTGTGTCTGATACCGATTTTAACAATGGAACTCCTGTTATTATAGGAACCAATGTTATCAGGGTGTTTAAGGATGCTACTGAAGAGACTGATGACATACCAGATGGCTGGAGAAGTGCCTTTAACAGTTTATCGACAAGTTCATTGGGAACAGTTAGGGCTACTAACAAACGTTCATTCCAGCTGAAGCCATATGAAACTGCGACGATATCTGGTATAGTTAGGGTCAAGGACACATGTGACGCAGCTGTTACAGAAGCAGGATCATTTGACAATAGGATCAACATTTGTCCAAGAGTAGTATCACTTGAAGGAGTACAGAAAGGGAATACCAAGCGTGTGCCAGTCCGAGTTTGTAATTTGACTGTAAAGCCAATACTCATCACACCAAAGATGAACTTGTGTGAACTACAAGCGGCTAAGGTAGTACGGCATTGGATACCAGAGGATACACCGACAGTAAAGAAGCAGAATGCAGAAGACACAGTAGAGACACTGCAAGAACTAGGAGTGAAGCTAGAAGATACAGATCTTGATGAAGACCAGAAGAAGACTGTTACCGATATGTTGGGTCAATGGACGCACATATTTTCTAAAGGGTTAACAGATCTAGGTTGTACAGATCTTGATGAACATAAGATAGAGCTCATTGACGAAACACCATTCAAGGAACCATACCGACGAATACCACCAGCCATGTTCAATGAAGTTAGAGAACATGTGAAGGAAATGTTAAATGCTGGTGCCATCAAAGAAAGCAACAGTCCGTTTTCGTCCAACGTGGTTCTGGTGCGGAAGAAAGACAACTCTCTGCGGTTTTGCATCGACTTTAGAAAGCTGAATGCTCGAACCGTACGAGATGCATATTCAATCCCCAGAATTGACGAGAGTATAGACACACTTAAAGGGGCCAAGTATTTCAGCAAGCTGGACCTTCGAAGTGGATACTGGCAAGTTCCACTAAGAGAAAAGGATAAACAGAAGACTGCTTTCTCTCTCGGACCACTTGGGTTCTTTGAGTGTGAACGCATGGCCTTCGGTTTGACCAACGCTCCAGCTACGTTTCAGAGATTGATGGAGAAGACAATGGGAGAGCTACATTTGAGAGAATGTCTCATATACCTGGACGACATTATCATCTTTTCCCGAACGTTTGAGGAACACTTGCAGCGCCTTGGGAATGTTTTTCAGAGATTAGAAGACCACAACCTCAAGCTGAAGGGTTCCAAATGTGAGTTTTTTAAGAGAGAAGTACTTTATCTCGGTCATGTCGTTTCGGAGGAGGGAGTGAGAACGGATCCTGGAAAGATCAGTGCCATTAGGAACTGGCAAGCTCCCAAGTCCGTCAAGGAAGTTAGGCAATTCCTGGGATTTACAGGTTACTATCGGCGGTTCATCAAAGATTATGCTAGGATTGCAAGACCACTTAATGATCTCCTTGTAGGACATCCGACACAGAAGAAGAACCGATGCAAGAGGAAGAAGACACCGTGGAAATGGGGACAGACGGAGGAAGAAGCATTTATGACTTTGAAGGATAGGTTATCATCACCGCCTGTATTGGGATACGCCGACTATTCCCAACCATTTCTAGTCAGTACTGATGCTTCTGGCGAGGGTCTTGGCGCAGTTTTATACCAGAAACAGGACGGACAGGAAAAAGTCATCGCCTATGCTAGTCGAGGGTTGCGACCATCGGAAAAGAATTATCCCGCCCACAAGCTAGAGTTTCTTGCTCTCAAGTGGTGTGTTACAGACAAGTTTCACGACTATTTGTATGGTACATCTTTTGAAGTCAGAACGGACAATAACCCGATGACATATGTTCTGCAGAAGGCCAAGTTGGATGCGACAGGTCAACGTTGGTTAGCTTCTCTGGCGGCCTTCAACTTCACATTGAAATACAAGAAGGGAAAGGAGAACGTTGATGCAGACACATTGTCGCGTTTGCCACAGCCAGTTGTTAAAGCCATCTGCAGCACACTTCAAACAACCAACCACATTGAATGTGTTGCCATTAATGAAGATAGTCTTCCGGTAGAATTACAAGATGCCACACAGGAAACATCATCATTGTCAGCTGTTGACTGGAGACAGGAACAGGATGCAGATGACGACTTATACCGACTCAAGACAATATTTAGAACTGGACACAAGCCTACCAGGCGGCTTTCTTCTAAGGAGAGCAGTGTAGTCCAGAAGTATTTGCGCCATTGGGACAACTTTAATATGAGGGACGACGTTCTGTACAAGATTTGGAAAACACCGACCTTGGTATTTGAACAACTTGTATTGCCCTTTAGTGGAATAGAGGTCGTTCTTAAGTTGCTGCACAATGAGAGTGGACACCAAGGTCGTGACAGAACCACAAGTCTTGTCAAGGAGCGTTTCTTCTGGCCTAACATGGACAATGACATTGCCAGATGGGTTCAGAACTGCGAACGCTGCATCTGCAGAAAGACAAAGGAGTCCCGCGCCAGCCCACTTGTCAGTATAACATCAACTCAACCCATGGATATTGTCTGTATCGATTTTCTGTCTTTAGAACCATCAAAGGGAGGCATTGAAAATGTTCTAGTCCTGACAGACCATTTTACAAGATATGCACAGGCATACCCAACTAGGAACCAGACAGCTAGAACTACAGCCAGAATTATATTTGAGAACTTCGTTGTCCACTACGGCTTTCCATCCCGTTTACATAGTGATCAAGGTAGGAACTTTGAGTCACAGGTGATTAAGGAACTGTGTTCGATTGCCAACGTTAAGAAGAGCCGAACCACTCCATATCATCCTATGGGTAATGGGATGGTAGAACGTTTTAACCAGACATTGCTAGGTATGCTGGGAACACTTGATGAGGCGAAGAAGGCTGACTGGAAGTCGTACGTGCCTGAAGTTGTTCATGCATATAACTGCACAAGACACGAGAGCACCGGATTTTCTCCGTTTTACCTTATGTTTGGAAGACATCCTAGAATGGCTGTAGATGCATTTCTTGGCATCAACCACAACATGGAGGAGCCTAAGATTACTTCGAAATACGTAGAAGGACTGCGGAAGAGAATCCAGTTTGCATACAAGATTGCATCACAAGAAGCAAGTCTGGCTGCTAAACGAAACAAGACGACCTATGACTTGAAAGTCAGGGAGGCGAAAATCGAGCCAGGAGATAGAGTCTTAGTCAGGAATGTTGGGCTTAAGGGGAAGAACAAGTTGACTGACAAGTGGGACAGTGAACCTTACATAGTAGAGGAACAGTGTGAAGATCTGCCGGTGTACAAAGTGAAGAAGGAGTTTAGTAGTCAACCGTCACGGGTTCTACATAGGAATTTATTACTTCCCTTCCTTTGTATTACAGGTCAGGATGAAACACCTGCAGAGAAATCTACACAATCGGAAGACAAAGATGAAACCACGGGAGTGTCTGATGGTAGTTCAGAGGATGAGGATGGCACTGAAGCAAGTGTCATAGATCAGACAGCAGAGGCAACTGATACTATTAACAAGGTTGACACTAACTGTACCAGCGACAACCATTCTAGTAAGGCATCAGGCAGACACACTCTTAGGCAGTCTATACAGCGTCCTACAAGAGTAGATACAAGAGACGTGTCAAAGACATTGGCAGGATCTGCAAAGAGAGAACCTCGGAAGATACAGACATTCCCAGTAGAGAATTTAAGAGAAGTTGTAGAAACTGTGAGGAAAGCTAGAAGCACGGCCAAGGCGAAACATGTGCAGGAGAAACCCAGGGTACTCCGACTAAAGCAGCCCACAGATATAGATCCAGGAACATGTGACATTGTAAACAAAGGAAGGAAGGTTGTTGGTATGCAAAAGGTTATAGGGAAGACAAGTCAACATCAAGATAGGAAAACGGATGCCAAGAAGTACGTCATACCACAGCGGAGACAGAAAACGACATGGTGGAGGACGACATATAGGTCAACTAGCTAAAAGGATTGATAGCTGTTGCAACTTTACAGTATTTTTTCTCAGTACTTATTTAATAGTCTCGCAAAGACTAAGTATTATTGGTGAAATTGTAGTGTGTTATTGAAGATGCGTGCTTTAACATGTTTATTTTAATTACAGATAGCTTTAGAAAGTTTCACTATAGCCATATGTTGAGACGGCTACGAGAGGACACAGCGGAAGCATAAAGTATAACTGTGAATTATATTGTATTTGCTTGTTGTGTAATTGATTGTATAAATAATTAATAAATATATTTCATAATGTGCATACTGGTTTTATATTGTGTTTAGTCATAATGTGTGACGTAAAAGTAATACAATATATATAATAAGGACCGTGTTAGATATGAAGTGCTATATATGTGCGGTACAGTTACTCCATGTAAGTAACGTATTAGTATGCAACATATACATGTAACTTCATATGTCTAAAGATATATGTATCATATGCTAAGTAGTCGTACTTATACTAGAAATATATCTAGTATGGTGTAAGTATAAGTAAGGATGGTAAATTCCATTTATTTTTAATTTATGTGGCAATGTCGAGGGCGACATTTCTCTAAAGAGGAGGAGGAATGGTAGCAATTAAAATGGTAAACTTAATGAAAAGTTTATCATTTCATTTTATTTTTTTCAAATGTCGAGGACGACATTTCTCTGTAGAGAGGGAGGATGTCACAGGATGACATATACAGGTATTAAGAACCTGTATATCTCACCATTGTGTTTGTGTTTTAACCATTTAATCAGTTCATCATCTCTTTTCATCACTCATTTCATCTTTCAATCTTCTTTCTCTTTACCTTACGTTAGACATTTCAAATTAGGATGACCACCTTTAAACTTCAGTAATATTTCACAGGTGAGTAAATTTAACCTTTGACACAACTAACCTGGCGGGAAAATTATGCGCGCAGTTGAACATCTCAGTTAGTAGAGAAAGGACAGAAGCTATTGCCATTTCGCATTGTTATATTTATCTTGTAAAAGAAAGTATATATATTCAGGTTAGTAATATGTTTGTTTATGAAACATGTATCCATCATTTTGTTAATTACTTTTCTATGGAAATGGTTATTTTAGGAGTTATAAGAATTCGTCAATTTTCATGTACAGTTCAATTCCAAGATGGCGATCCTTTGTTATTTTCAATTAGAACTTTCTTGTGCATTTAGCCTGTTTTATGTCTGAATGTATTTTCTATACAATACTTTACTTGTGATTATATTAATTGAGATGCTATTTCCATTCATCATTGTTATTTCCATTCAGGCATTGTCTTTATTCATTTTATTCATGTCATCATTATCATGCATTAGACTCATACATTGTTATAAATATATATTCAGATATACAGAGAACACGAATCTTGTTATACTTCAACACCCCCATAATGAGGCGGCGACATACACAAACTTTATCTGGTCTAGTTGATGATTTTTGACGGAGTTATGGCCACTTTTACACAAACTTTATCCGGTCGAGTTTTCCTGAACCCTTGGCTGGATTTCAGTGAAACATGGCAGGAATGATCAGTACCAAGCCTAGTTGCGCATATCCTTGTCGTGTTCCCCACCATAGACTCCATATAGCCAGTAGAGCGATACAGGCCCTCTTGGGCCTCTTGTATTTGTTTTTTGTTTGTAATGAATTCTGTTAATCGCTTCAGCGCGGTTTGACTGTCACTGCTTCAGATGCTTAGTAGAAAAATTGTATTCAACTAAAACTTAGTATACCTTACCTTATCTTATTTCCTTTTATATCTACTTTTACCCTATCCTACCCTACACTACTAATGATAAGCTACCCTACGTTACCTACCCATGATTAATAATTACATTACCTTACCTGACCTTACCTTACCCTTGCCTATACTACCCTACCCTACCCTACCATACCCTACCCTTTCCTTCCCTACCCTACTAATGATAGTCTACCCTACGTTACCCTTCAATACCCTACACATGATTAATAATCACATTACCTTACCTGACCTTACCTTACCCTTGCCTATACTACCCTACCCTACCCTACCCTACCATACCCTACCCTTTCCTTCCCTACCCTACTAATGATAGTCTACCCTACGTTACCCTTCCCTACCCTACCCATGATTAATAATTACATTACCCTATCTGACCTTACCTTATACTTGCCTACCATACCATACCCTACCCTTTCCTTCCCTACCCTACCCCTGCATACTATCCTCTACCCTACCCTTGTATACTATCCTCTACCCTACCCCACCCTACATTTCCTTTCTTCCCCGATGTCAAAATGCCGAAATCTCGACTTTACGCATATATTGTTTCTTCGACTTTTCTTGTTTCCGCGTTGTAGAAAGCTGTCTTTTATACTGCTTTTGCATTTTGTGGAAGTCAGTGTTATAGTCTGGAACGCAGTCAGACAATTAACATTAACAAATTTACTTCTGAAAACGAGCTGTGTCAATAAAACGTTCACAACTTCGTGTAAATAATTTATTTAAATTGATCCGCTTTTCATTTGCCTTATTTGTTTATCGGGTGGAGAAATCGAAGCTTGACGTAGGTTATGGAATAATTGCTTCTGTGAACAAAATGCAATTAAACAAAAAACTCAATATGGCTTCAATTCAAAATCGTGAGCCATACTTCAGCGGATTGTCTCCAGAATGCTTTCAGAGTTGGTATTGACTAGACTTTGAACATGTGTTTGGGGAGAATATATGCTCCGCCAAATATAAATCTTAATTTTATGGATAGTTGTGGTCTAGTGGTAAAGCGTTGGACCCATGATCGAAAGATCGTTGGTTAGATTCCCCGCCATGACCATACGTGTTGTGTCCCTGAGCAAGACACTTTATCTGCATTTGCTTAATACTGGTTCTACCCAGGACTAGTACTGGTTCTACCCAAGAAGACTTAGTACTGGTTCTACCCAGGAAGACTTAGAGACACCAGATGATTAAAGTAAGTTCATAGAGCTTTCGTTACAATCGATATAGAATAAATGTTTAAACTAAGTTTAAATTAAAAGCTAGACATACTGCAGAGTTAAAATTAATGCAAAGCTTGCGGAGACAACAGCCACGGTCTTGATGGTAATACTTTATCAACAAGAAAAACGTTCAAAAGACCCTAATATTTTTCCGCATATATTTTTCGGGTAACATTCAACGGAAGTTAACATTAACATTAAACGTTCTTGATTCTAAACGTTAAGTTTTCATCTATAAGTACTATTAGGTACACGCCTATTGCTCTTATTCAAAACCTTTTGCTAGAGAAAAAACCTTAACTTTTGGACTGTAACAATAGTAAAGCATTTGTTACTAACCGCACTTTGGGACATTTAAGCTAAGTTTTTGAAGCACTTATCCGATTAGATAATATTTTCCACAGGTATGGAATTACCGTAATTGCCAAATTGTTATAGCCTAATGCATACGAATTACGCACATCTTTTCGAAGATTTGTTTTTGAATTGCTATTTCACCGGATACACACGTGTCACCAAAGCCTTTAATGTTGCAGTTAACAAATTGCTCTCCCATAGGCCACAATGCAAGCCTTTCCGAAGATAAAAAATAAAACCAAGCATACAAATTCAAAAACGATGAGTCTTATTAATCAAGGTAAACGTAGATATAAAAATCGAACAGGAAAAGTAGTATTCAAGGACGACAGTCAACCACAAACACACACAGAAACAAAGAACAACTTTAAAGATGAATAAAAGAAAAAATAAGACATCACAAACACAAAAGGGTTGACAATAGAGCTACCTCCTTGGAAAGGTCAGTGGCAAAACAGGCCGCTGGTGGTTTAAACCAGGTTCTAGGGTCACCAAACCTCACTCTTACCCTATTGTCATCCCAATAAACGGAACAGTGTAAATAAAGATATCCCCGGCAGGTTATAACCTCTAACAATCAAGGCAGCATTCATAGGCAATATAAATAAAACGCATAAATTATCATGTATATACAAAATAAAAAACAAAAGCCTAGAAAGCCACAAAGTAAGTACTCAACGACTTGGCAAAAGCCAGAGCAACAACAGAACAAACCCTTAAGGGTACGACAAAATACAGGTCCAAAGTCCAAAGTGCTAAAAGTTAAAATTCAGCATTATTCCCCTACACAACTTTCCATTTGGGCCGCCATATTTGTTGACATATATAAACGCAGTAAACATTTACAAATTAATTAACAATTCTAAAAATGTATTTTGAAGCATTTATCTGGCATGTTTTAGTTTTTGTGACCTTTAACTTCTGGCTCAGGTCACTCCTGGAAAGGGGCTTGGCCAAGACCATGCTATATTTAGAATACCGCAACATATACCGGATTGTTTGTTCCACTTTATTGAACAATGAGCATTATTGTTACTAAAAGAAGTCATATACAAGCACCCATGAAAAATAAAAACTTTGTAGTGTACACAATTGTGCATGTTTCCTTTCATTTTCAATTAACCTCATTTTTTCAGTCGAGACAACAAAAATGAGATATAGGGTCCTATAGAAACCACAGCGTCCGAACGCAATGGCATCGTAGGTCCGCACTGTACTGCAAACAAGGACTTGAAAATACAATAAAAGAGACAAAAAACAACAGAAAGGGTGGTGAAGACAGGTTTACCGACTTGGAACGGTCAGTAGACAATAAGGCCTACTGGTTAGCTTGAATCGACTTTATATGCGCACAATCCTCGCTATTATCCTGTCTTCAGCGCCTAAACTGTCTAAAGTACAGCGCAAAACCACGCAAAAACAACGTCGAACGCCGCCATCTCTATAGGATTGGTGAAAATAACAACATTGATCACATGCACGGGGAGATGTTTTACCACCGCTATAGTGTCCTATAGAAACCACAGCGTCCGAACGCAATGACATCGTAGGTCCGCACTGCACTGCAAACAAGGACCCGACAGAACAATGAAAGAGACAAAAAACAACAGAAAAGGTTATCGACAGGGTTATCGACTTGGAACGGTCAGTAGGCAATAAGGCCTACTGGTTAGCTTGAATCGATTTTATATGCGCACAATCCTCGCTATTATCCTAAATAGACAAGACAGTGTAAACAAAACTACATCCCATCAAAAGGAATTCTCTAACAATAAATTCCACATTCAGAGAAACTAACTAAAGAAACACATACAAACAAATTATAAACATCTCAGGATGTATCCAGAATCGTACTGAAAAACCATAGTAGTTGCAGCTAAAGAGAAAACCAATCTAGGGTACGACCAGAAAACTCGAGGGACGAAAGCTCGTGCTCCCACCTCCCTTAGTTGGGGTTTCAGTAGGTACAATCATAGAGTCCCAAGAGGTATTCCAGTCATCGCACAAGTGAAAAATGAAGCGTAATGGCTGACTGTAGATGGGTCAATCACTAAACCTGCAGTGCGCTGTAAAACCAAAGGGTTATATCCTTTTCTAACGAACTTCCTGATTAAATTTGTAAAGCGGTCAGGAAACCCGTCAGACCCCTTTAACTTTCGAAGTTTATAGACCACATCTCCATAAAATGAGGGTTGCGATATGCCTAGTCGCAGAAGTGTTTTAAGGTTGGTGTTGTACTTTTCCAGCAGGCCCTCGTTGCGGCGGTAGAATTTAGAGAAAGAGCTACGTAGTTTGTGATAACGAAAACCCTGCTGAAGAAGTTTACTTGTAATAACTTGATTTCGATCATTGAAGTCTATAACATCATTACACGCTCTAGCAAATCGAATGTGCTGGGAGATATACACCCCGTATGAGGTAGAACGAGGTACATCTCCATCCAGGTGTGGATAGTTAACGATGTTAAAATTGAAATCATCTCTCTTATCATAGATTTTAGTATGAATACAATCATTTGAAATCGAGAGATGAAGATCGAGAAATGCTGCTACTGTATCCGAACTGTTTGCTTTATTCAACGTGAGCTCTGGTGGACAATTGTTAATAACCATATGAGCAACCGAGAAGTATTATTAAATGCATCAATAATTTCACCCTGGCTAGCAGGTGACAAACCCAACATAAAACCTCTTTCAGTAAGTCAGCAGTACATAAACAAATCTGCAACAAGTGGCGCACAGTTAGTACCCATAGGAATACCAACAACATGGCGGTAAATAGTTTTACCGTATCTTATACACATGTTATCCAGAAGAAAAGATAAGGCTCTACAAACATCAGTACAAGTCCACAAAGAAGAAATATAAAACGATCGGACAGGGAAAGTGGCATTCAATGAGGACAGTCAACAACAAAACACAGAAACAAACGCGCAAACAGACAAACAAGAAGGCAAAAGCAATAATAAATGCAAACGACATCACAAACACAAACGGGTTGACAATAGGGCTACCGCCTTGGAACGATCAGTGGCAAAGTAGGCCACTGGGGGTTTAAACAGGTTCTAGGGTGCACCAACCCTCACACTTACCCTACTGTAATTAAAACAGGACAGTGTAAATAAAGAAATCCCCGCCATAATCTAATCTCTAACCAACAAGGCAGCATCAATAAGCAATATAAGTAAATCACAAATATGCTCGTGTAAATATAATACAAAAAAACAATAGCCTAGAAAGCCACAATGAAGGTACTCAGTGACTTGGCAGAAGCCAGAGCAGTAAGAGAATAAACCATTAAGGGCACGACAAGAAAGATCATAGACAAACATCAAACGCCACCGTCCCAATGGGCTTTAGGTAATATTTTACTGAGGTATTTGCATAGTTCCATGTGTCATAATATACACTGTCTGCCCCATAACACAATCCTGCTTATATGCACATCTGCCTGCATTGTTACCCCGACCCCTTACCTCATGAGAAAATATACTGTTTTTGAGCATAATTTGACTTTAAATTATAATAAGGTGTAAACAAAACATGTTTCAAATTCCTACAGTCTGCTTTGTGTAAATGTATATACAAATTACAGCTTAATAAACCATTTGTTACAACCAAGAGACAGACAGACACTCATATAGAGAGACAGGTGTGCTATAATGACGTTTTGCTTTTTACATTTTGTCGCAGTACGATTTTCAACAATGCAGTCAAATGCTGTGTCAAATGGAATAAAACAATATAATAGTGACATTTTATAAATGTTGCGTAGCTTTTTTTTATTTTGTTTGTTTGTTTGTTTTGCTTGCTTGCATGCTTACTTGCTTATTTACTTGCTTGCTGCTTTGTTAATACATATTACGTGGTCCAAGTATCAACTTTCATACCCCATCCAACCCCTTCTCCAAGAAGCGAAAACGGGGTTGACTGGGGTATTAAATAAAACCCTAATTTCGGCTTAAAACGTTTGCATATTGTAAAATTAAAAAATGCAATAGGTAATTTTAAACAGGTTATCACATTTTTTCAATAAAAAAGCTGTTTTTAAACATGTTTTATTGTCGAAATATGTGCTATAAAATCCTGATAATATAAGCTTTCCCGTCGCTTAATGGAATTAAGGTGGGACCACGTAATGCAAAATCAGACAACCACCTCTTAAAACATTCATACATATTTGAAGACTCTTAGTAAAGATAATGCCCATTGAGATGTTTAATAAATGAAACGTGATAAACCAAAGCAAGGTACATTTTTAAAAATCACTCCCCAAATACTGTAGCTTCTGCTGGTACATGTATCTAATAAGTTTCTGGTAACTTATCAGAACCCATAAAGAGTCTATATTTTGAACGTAAAGCAGCAGTTAATGTAAATGGAAGCTGCACTGATATATACTGTCAAGTGTAAAACAAGGGGACGTAATTTCTTCGATACTTGTCTCTATTTTTATCAATGATCTTACGTTGGAAACTAAACATTTAGATCTTGGTGTTGAAATAGGAACCGATATCAAAGTAGGATTTTTTCTTTTTCAGACGACATTCTATTGACATTCTCCTGATGCTCTGGCTTCTGCCAAGTCATTGAGTACCTTCTTTGTGGCTTTCTAGGTTATTGTTGTTTTTTTTGTATTGATATATACACGAGCATCTTTGTGTTTTACTTATAATGCCTATTAATGCGGCATTGTTGGTTAGAGAATAGTTATGGCGGGGATTTTTTATTGGGATGACAGTAGGATAAGTATGAGGTTTTGTGCACCCTAGATCCTGATTTAAACCCCCAGCGGCCTTTTTTGCCACTGACCGTTCCAATGCGGTAGCCCTATTGTCTACCCTTTTTTGTTTGTGATGTCTTATTTGGCATTTTATTCATCTTTAAAATTGTTTGTTGTTTCTGTGTGTGTTTGTGGTTGACTGTCGTCCTTGTATGATACTTTTCCTGTTCGGTTTTTATATCAATACTTGATCAATTGACATTACAAGATGTTAACAATACGTCTTTTATACAAGAAGTTAGTTCAAAATTGATGACAATCTATAAGGAAAAACGGCTCAATGACGTTAATTCTCAAACCAAATTGAGCAATTATAAACTATTGAAACCTACCTATGAATGCGACAATTATGTGCAGTTTAATTTAAGGAAACACATACGCGCTGCCATTGCTCAATTTAGAGAAGGTTCATTGCCAATAGAAACTGAATTATGCCGATACCACAGAATTCCAAGACAAGATAAAATATGTGAACAATGTCATGCTCAGTGTGTAGAAACCGAAAATCACTTTCTATTATACTGCAAGAGGCACAGTGCCCCTTGAATTGAACTATTGCATAAATTAAATGAACCAGAAACAGCTACTGAGGCAGAAAAAATTAAAATGTTTTTATCAAATAAAAGGATTCATTAAAACCGAGATATTATTATAAATGCCTTAAAAATTCGTATAACTTAATGTGTACTGTATTTACTGTTTAGTTTAAATATTTATTTGCCGATAAACAATATCCATGTCTGTCTACTTAATAGGCTGTTATGTATATATGTATCTTTATTTCCTCCTCGTTGTAAACTTGTATGTCATGTTTGTAACATTATGTACGTATTAATCATTGATAAAAAGCATATTGACAATTTTACTTAGAAGAGTTTTTTGGTAAAGAATGCAAGCACATTGATAATACGGACCGTCAGTAAAGTGTTTTCATTTACTGGGACTGCGTGTCTTGTAGTTTGACTGTCAGTGAAGTGTTTTCATTTACTGGGTTAAAACTTGTCTTCAACAACGGGTATCTAATCTCTCCTATACATGGAGGGAATAAAGAATACTATATGTCTACTTAATAGGCTGTTATATGCAAGATGCATTATTAGTTAAGTTTTGTATTTTGGAGACCAATAAGCAGTTACATATTTAGTCAATTGATCTATCTTTTTTTTTACTTTTGTTATACCTGTTAACTGAGTTGTAAAATCAACAATGCATTTGATATTTCTATAGTGAATAATAAGTCTCATTAGGCTGGCTAATCATTTGTTTACTAAATACTGCCTGTATTACACTGTATTGTTTTGTATATGTAATATTTTGTAACGATTTTATTTGTCACTTTAATAAAATAAAATAAATAAAAGAGCAACTACTTATGGGATATGTTTCTCATCTTATTCCTTGAAGTTTGATCTAAGATCTAATTTTAAAATATAAAAAAAAACTTTAGCAACTCTTCTACGAAAAGGTTTAACATAACCTGACCCGTTAGAATCTTTGTCTTCAATACTGTGTCATACCCGTATTGCTTTTTTCTCGTGTTGCTCTGGCTTCTGCAACGTCGTTGAGTACTTACTTTGTCGCTTTCTGTTGAATAAAAAGGCAATAATATATATATGCGTGTATATGTTAATTGTGCCTCCAGACGAGTGTGATATATCAGCGTGTGTTTCAGCTATCCTTTTTAGGAAGTGAATGCATACGTTTGATTTCTGTGTCTCTCATCATAGCTAGGCGCCCTGCCGTAGTTCGTCCGATGGTTGTCTGTCCTTGGTTTTTCGGAAATATTTCTCCTTATATATAATTCTGCTTTGTGAATGTGAATCTCTGAGATCTCAAATTTCGAAAGTTGCCGATGTGAGTTCCAATTATCTCCCTATAAAATATACCATTTACTGAATTCACTGTATCCCCAAGATCCGGCACATTTCATTGTCGCTGTCTTAATATAGCGTGTGTGTGGTTGATCTTTAAATGTGATCCCACTCATATAAGCTATAATTGTATGTATGTAAGTATGCGTGTATATGTTAATTGTGCCTCCAGACGAGTGTGTTATGATGTAGTAATATATAAATATCACATTCATGAGAGGGTGATAGTAAGAATGTTCACCCTGAGGATATGATTATCGCCCGAGGCGAAGTCGAGGGGGATAATCAATATCTGAAGGTAGAACGTTCTTACTATCACCCTCTCATGAATGTGATATTTATTTTATTATACCGAAAACCATTCGGGCAAAAATAAGATTCATTTTCAGTACAGATTTCACTTTGCCTGATAGACTGCTCCACTGCTTGTTTGAGTGAAACCATTTTTTTTCTTCAGAAATTTGCTATGAAAAAGAAATATAAAAAGATCGGACAGGGAAAGTAGCATTCAAGGAGGACAGTCAACCACAAAACACAGAAACAAACATGCAAACAGACAAAGAAGAAGGCAAAAGTAATAATAAAAGCAAACTACATCACAAACACAAAAGGGTTGACAATAGGGCTACCACCTTGGAACGGTCAGTGGTAAAGTAGGCCACTGGGGGTTTAAACCGGTTCTAGGGTGCACCAAACCTCACACTTACCCTACCGTCATCCCATTAAAACAGGACAGTTTAAATAAAGAAATCCCCGCCATGATCTAATCTCTAACCAACAAATGAATGAATGAATGAATGGTGTTTTACGGCACGTCGACACATAAATAGGTCATATTGTGCGCAAAAATTGAACAATAGGCAATATAAGTAAAACACAAACATGCTCGTGTAAATATAATACAAAAAACAATAGCATAAAAAGCAACAATGAAGGTACTTAATGACTTGGCAGAAGCCAGAGCAACAAGAGAATAAACCATTAAGGGCACGACAAGAAATATCATAGACAAAAAGCAAACGCCACCGTCCCATTGGGCTTTATGTAGGCGTCATCATAGGGTCCACAACCTGTCCGGTCATCGTACAGTTAAAGATGAAAGCATAGTGGCGAACTGTAAAAGGGTCCACCACCAAGCATGCAGTACGTTGCAAAATGATAGGGTCATAACCTCTTTTGATAAACTTTTTAACAAGTTTAACAAATATAGTATGAAAGTGATCATGACCAAGAATCTTGCAAAGTTTATATATCACATCACCATAGATGTCAGTTTGTGATAGTCCTTGTCGCAGGAGTCCTTCAATTACTTTAATATTTGGAAAGAAGATCAGGGTTACGATAATACAATTTTGCAAACGTTTTACGAAGTTTATGGTAACGGTAACCCTGATTGAGTATCTTTTTAGTTATACAAAAATTACGAATATTAAAGTCCTCAACTCGAGTACAAGCTCTCGAAAAACGAATAAGTTGAGACACATACACCCCATAAGAAGTTGCTCGGGGAACATCCCCATCCAAGTGGGGATAATTAAGAATATCAAAATTAAAAGCATCTCTCTTGTCATAGATTTTGCTAATTATTTCACCATTTTCAATCGAGAGATCTAAATCAAGAAAAGAAGCGTTATTATCAGATATATTAGCTTTGTTAAGCTGAAGATTTTTAGGATAAATATTATTAACCATAGTTTGAAAGAAAGGGTTGTCAATGTGCAATATGTCATCCAGATACCGAGAGGTGAAATATTCAACATGAAATATCTTTCATAGCAAAATAAAAACAAATCTGCGACAAGTGGTGCACAGTTCGTACCAATAGGGATACCAACAATTTGTCTATGAATGGTGGTTCCATACCTGACGAAAATATTATCTAATAGGTAGATGAGTGCTTCACAAACTTCATAGCAAGTACACATAGTATACTTGTCTAAACTGCCGTTAGTGAAAAACGCTTTATTATTATTACAGGCCAAAAATGTAGTCATCTTAGTACAGTGATATGATGGTCATGGTTAAGTTACATTAAACTAGCGCCAATATTTTAGCATCCTCTTCCAACTGGCCAAGTCATCCGAGTACAGTGTTATGACGGACATCGTTACAGTTACATTAAACTAGCGACAATAATCTAGCATCCTCCTCCAAGTGACCAAGGCATCTGGGTACAGGTTAATTATGATGGTCATAGTATAAAAGTTACTTTAAACTAGCGGCAATAATATAGCATCCTTCTCCACGTGGCCAAGTCATCTGAGCACAGTGTTATGATGGTCATCGTTACAATTACATTAAACTAACGGCAATAATCTAACATCCTCCTTCAAGTGACCAAGTCATCTGAGCACAGTGTAATGATGGTCATCGATACAATAACATTAAACTAACGGCAATAATCTAGCATCCTCCGCCAAGTGATCACGTCATCTGAGCACAGTGTAATGATGGTCATTGTTACAATTACATTAAACTAACGGCAATAATCTAGCATCCTCCTTCAAGTGACCACGTCATCTGAGCACAGTGTAATGATGGTCATCGTTACAATAACATTAAACTAACGGCAATAATCTAGCATCCTCCGCCAAGTGGCCACGTCATCTGAGCACAGTGTAATGATGGTCATCGTTACAGTTACATTAAACTAACGGCAATAATCTAACATCCTCCTTCAAGTGGCCAAGTCATCTGAGCACAGTGTAATGATGGTCATCGTTACAATAACATTAAACTAACGGCAATAATCTAGCATCCTCCGCCAAGTGGCCACGTCATCTGAGCACAGTGTAATGATGGTCATCGTTACAGTTACATTAAACTAACGGCAATAATCTAGCATCCTCCGCCAAGTGATCACGTCATCTGAGCACAGTGTAATGATGGTCATTGTTACAATTACATTAAACTAACGGCAATAATCTAGCATCCTCCTTCAAGTGACCACGTCATCTGAGCACAGTGTAATGATGGTCATCGTTACAATAACATTAAACTAACGGCAATAATCTAGCATCCTCCGCCAAGTGGCCACGTCATCTGAGCACAGTGTAATGATGGTCATCGTTACAGTTACATTAAACTAACGGCAATAATCTAGCATCCTCCGCCAAGTGGCCACGTCATCTGAGCACAGTGTAATGATGGTCATCGTTACAATTACATTAAACTAACGGCAATAATCTAGCATCCTCCGCCAAGTGGCCACGTCATCTGAGCACAGTGTAATGATGGTCATCGTTACAGTTACATTAAACTAACGGCAATAATCTAGCATCCTCCTTCAAGTGACCAAGTCATCTGAGCACAGTGTAATGATGGTCATCGTTACAGTTACATTAAACTAACGGCAATAATCTAGCATCCTCCTTCAAGTGGCCACGTCATCTGAGCACAGTGTAATGATGGTCATCGTTACAGTTACATTAAACTAACGGCAATAATCTAGCATCCTCCGCCAAGTGGCCAAGTCATCTGAGCACAGTGTAATGATGGTCATCGTTACAATTACATTAAACTAACGGCAATAATCTAGCATCCTCCTTCAAGTGACCAAGTCATCTGAGCACAGTGTAATGATGGTCATCGTTACAATTACATTAAACTAACGGCAATAATCTAGCATCCTCCGCCAAGTGGCCACGTCATCTGAACACAGTTTAATGATGGTCATCGTTACAATTACATTAAACTAACGGCAATAATCTAGCATCCTCCTTCAAGTGACCAAGTCATCTGAGCACAGTGTAATGATGTTCATCGTTACAATTACTTTGAACTAACGGCAATAATCTAGCATCCTCCGCCAAGTGGCCACGTCATCTGAGCACAGTGTAATGATGGTCATCGTTACAATTACATTAAACTAACGGCAATAATCTAGCATCCTCCGCCAAGTGGCCACGTCATCTGAGCACAGTGTAATGATGGTCATCGTTACAATTACATTAAACTAACGGCAATAATCTAGCATCCTCCTTCAAGTGACCAAGTCATCTGAGCACAGTGTAATGATGGTCATCGTTACAATTACATTAAACTAACGGCAATAATCTAGCATCCTCCTTCAAGTGACCAAGTCATCTGAGCACAGTGTAATGATGGTCATCGTTACAATTACATTAAACTAACGGCAATAATCTAACATCCTCCTTCAAGTGGCCACGTCATCTGAGCACAGTGTAATGATGGTCATCGATACAATAACATTAAACTAACGGCAATAATCTAGCATCCTCCGCCAAGTGATCACGTCATCTGAGCACAGTGTAATGATGGTCATTGTTACAATTACATTAAACTAACGGCAATAATCTAGCATCCTCCTTCAAGTGACCACGTCATCTGAGCACAGTGTAATGATGGTCATCGTTACAATTACATTAAACTAACGGCAATAATCTAGCATCCTCCTTCAAGTGACCACGTCATCTGAGCACAGTGTAATGATGGTCATCGTTACAATAACATTAAACTAACGGCAATAATCTAGCATCCTCCGCCAAGTGGCCACGTCATCTGAACACAGTTTAATGATGGTCATCGTTACAATTACATTAAACTAACGGCAATAATCTAGCATCCTCCTTCAAGTGACCAAGTCATCTGAGCACAGTGTAATGATGGTCATCGTTACAATTACTTTGAACTAACGGCAATAATCTAGCATCCTCCGCCAAGTGGCCACGTCATCTGAGCACAGTGTAATGATGGTCATCGTTACAATTACATTAAACTAACGGCAATAATCTAGCATCCTCCGCCAAGTGGCCACGTCATCTGAGCACAGTGTAATGATGGTCATCGTTACAGTTACATTAAACTAACGGCAATAATCTAGCATCCTCCGCCAAGTGGCCACGTCATCTGAGCACAGTGTAATGATGGTCATCGTTACAATAACATTAAACTAACGGCAATAATCTAGCATCTTCCGCCAAGTGGCCACGTCATCTGAACACAGTGTAATGATGGTCATCGTTACAATTACATTAAACTAACGGCAATAATCTAGCATCCTCTGCCAAGTGATCACGTCATCTGTGTACAGTGTTATGATGGTCATCGTTACAGTTATATTGAACTAGAGGCAATAATCTAGCATCCTCCGCCAGGTGATCACGTCATCTGTGTACAGTGTAATGATGGTCATCGTTACAGTTACATTAAACTAACGGCAATAATCTAGCATCCTCCGCCAAGTGATCACGTCATCTGTGTACAGTGTAATGATGGTCATCGTTACAGTTACATTAAACTTACGGCAATAATCTAGCATCCTCCGCCAAGTGATGACGTCATCTGAGCACAGTGTAATGATGGTCATCGTTACAGTTACATTAAACTAACGGCTATAATCTAGCATCCTCCGCCAGGTGATCACGTCATCTGAGCACAGTGTAATGATGGTCATCGTTACAGTTACATTAAACTAACGGCAATAATCTAGCATCCTCCGCCAAGTGGCCACGTCATCTGAGCACAGTGTAATGATGGTCATCGTTACAGTTACATTAAACTAACGGCAATAATCTAGCATCCTCCGCCAAGTGATCACGTCATCTGAGCACAGTGTAATGATGGTCATCGTTACAATTACATTAAACTAACGGCAATAATCTAGCATCCTCCGCCAAGTGATCACGTCATCTGAGCACAGTGTAATGATGGTCATCGTTACAGTTACATTAAACTAACGGCAATAATCTAGCATCCTCCGCCAAGTGATCACGTCATCTGAGCACAGTGTAATGATGGTCATCGTTACAGTTACATTAAACTAACGGCAATAATCTAGCATCCTCCGCCAAGTGATCACGTCATCTGAGCACAGTGTAATGATGGTCATCGTTACAGTTACATTAAACTAACGGCAATAATCTAGCATCCTCCGCCAAGTGATGACGTCATCTGAGCACAGTGTAATGATGGTCATCGTTACAATTACATTAAACTAACGGCAAAAATCTAGCATCCTCCGCCAAGTGATCACGTCATCTGAGCACAGTGTAATGATGGTCATCGTTACAGTTACATTAAACTAACGGCAATAATCTAGCATCCTCCGCCAAGTGATCACGTCATCTGAGCACAGTGTAATGATGGTCATCGTTACAGTTACATTAAACTAACGGCAATAATCTAGCATCCTCCGCCAAGTGATCACGTCATCTGAGCACAGTATAATGATGGTCATCGTTACAATTACATTAAACTAACGGCAATAATCTAGCATCCTCCGCCAAGTGATCACGTCATCTGAGCACAGTGTAATGATGGTCATCGTTACAGTTACATTAAACTAACGGCAATAATCTAGCATCCTCCGCCAAGTGATCACGTCATCTGAGCACAGTGTAATGATGGTCATCGTTACAGTTACATTAAACTAACGGCAATAATCTAGCATCCTCCGCCAAGTGATCACGTCATCTGAGCACAGTGTAATGATGGTCATCGTTACAGTTACATTAAACTAACGGCAATAATCTAGCATCCTCTGCCAGGTGATCACGTCATCTGTGTACAGTGTAATGATGGTCATCGTTACAGTTATATTGAACTAGAGGCAATAATCTAGCATCCTCCGCCAGGTGATCACGTCATCTGTGTACAGTGTAATGATGGTCATCGTTACAGTTACATTAAACTAACGGCAATAATCTAGCATCCTCCGCCAAGTGATCACGTCATCTGAGCACAGTGTAATGATGGTCATCGTTACAATTACATTAAACCAACTGCAATAATCTAGCATCCTCCGCCAAGTGATCACGTCATCTGAGCACAGTGTAATGATGGTCATCGTTACAGTTACATTAAACTAACGGCAATAATCTAGCATCCTCCGCCAAGTGATCACGTCATCTGAGCACAGTGTAATGATGGTCATCGTTACAGTTACATTAAACTAACGGCAATAATCTAGCATCCTCTGCCAAGTGATCACGTCATCTGTGTACAGTGTAATGATGGTCATCGTTACAGTTATATTGAACTAGAGGCAATAATCTAGCATCCTCCGCCAGGTGATCACGTCATCTGTGTACAGTGTTATGATGGTCATCGTTACAGTTATATTGAACTAGAGGCAATAATCTAGCATCCTCCGCCAGGTGATCACGTCATCTGTGTACAGTGTTATGATGGTCATCGTTACAGTTACATTAAACTAACGGCAATAATCTAGCATCCTCCGCCAAGTGATCACGTCATCTGAGCACAGTGTAATGATGGTCATCGTTACAGTTATATTGAACTAGAGGCAATAATCTAGCATCCTCCTCATCTCAGATAGCATCCTCCTCTAAGTGAACAAGTTATCTGGTTAAAGTGATATAATGGGCATCGGTACAATTACATTAAACTAGCTGCAACAATCTAGTCCTCCGCATGTCAGCGACCATCATCCACCAAGATTTCAGGTCATCTGGCTGCAGTGATATGATAGGCACTGATATTTAACTAGCGGAAACCAGCTTGAATTTCTGTTATTGACCAAGTCATAAAATGGTATATAATTGACCATTTAAAGTGTGTGGTGAAAGGGACAATGATTATTCAATATGCTACGGACAACATGTATCACACACTGGAACATGGGAGAACTCAATATTAACTATATTATACTCATGTTTAAAAAACAACACGCAATCTCGGTGAGGAAGAATTCAGTCGTGAACATTTCAAAGAACTTATTTTGCAAGCTTTTATTTTGACATTATTTAGTTATTGCGATGGGCTGATAAATTATCTCATGCATAATACATGGTAGCTGTTTGCGCAAACGAACAAATGTAATCATTGCTGGAACAGGCAATTTGCATAAAATATAATGATACACACAGTTCTACAATGATCTTTGTTGTTGGAGACAGTCACTATAGTTACGATACATAGGAGTAATAGGAAAAGTAATTCAAATATAAATATTTAACATGTAGTTTTCAAATGTCAGATGAAAATTGATTAAATATTATCACGATATTTTGAATTGTTTGCAATGTAGATTGCAAGGTTGCACTGATGCATGTAATACTCGTATTAGAAGGCATTCGTCACGATTTGATGAGATGAGTGTGGATTTATAGGCGGAGATGTGGCGAGGGATGAGAGTGGGTTGATGGACGGAGAGGTGGTGAAGGATAAGTGTGTTTACGGACGGAGATGTGGAGGGGATGAGTATGGGTTTATGAACGGAGATGTGGTGAGCGATGAGTGTGGGTTTATGGACTAGGGATGAGTGGGTTTATCGACAGGTGGCAAGGGATGAGTGTGGGTTTCAGGGCAGAGAGGTGGCGAGAGATGAGTATTGGTTTAAAGAAGGCGAAGGGGATGGCAATTATTGTGGGTTTATGGACCTAAAAGAGGGGAGGGATGAGTGTGTGTTGATGGATGCAGAGGTGTCGAGCGATGAGTGTGTTTAATATTGGAGAGGTATCGAGGGATGATTGTGTGTTGATTGACAGAGAAATGGGGAGCCATAGGTGCAGGTTAATTGATGGAGAGGTGAGAAAGAAAGGTTGGGTGCGGGTTTATTTTTAAATATGACCGAAGGTGCTGCAGAGTAACTGACAAGAAACTGCTTGATAAGGGTCGGTTTGTGATGACACGGGAACGTCCAACCTGACTGTTATTATCAATGTAATAAACAATATGCTTCGATAATGTAGAGTTACATAAATATGAAGTGATCGCATTCATTCAATATTTCTCCGAATACCATTTAATATTATACGTTTTATTGATCTTAAAAGAGGAATCCATTGTCTAGAAACTCATAAAAAAAGAAATACTGCTATGCGAGAAATTAATTATCAAATTTGTATGAGTGTCATTTAAGGCATGAAATATATGTAGAATTTTCGCTAAAGGGACAAAATGCTATCGTGGATATTGTTGTTAACGCATCAGAAAACCCAAACATATTCACCCGTACATTTGGTTTCGGAATTCAAACCGAAGAAGCGCTATCAGTAATTATTTAACCTGTTTGACAATAAACAATAGCGCACAATGGTTATAACACATTTACTGTATTCTATTGTAAACATAAACATTTAAAATAAAGAAAGTTTCCTTTCAAACTAGCGGTGGATATCCTAGCTGTTATAGTTATATACTGTACCAACCATATATAGATCATTGTTAATTTCCCATCCTAGAACCAGAATTGTATATCTTCCACAACCGTAATAAGGGAGTGTCGATTTTACGGACGCCGGAGGTATACACCAATACTGTCCACAACCGTAAGTGAGGAAGTGTCCATATTTACGGAGTACTGTCTACCTTCCACAACCGTAAATGAGGGAATGTAGATATTTACGGACGCGGGAGGTATACAGCAGTACTGTCTACCTTCCACAACTTTAAGTGATGGTATGTCGATATTTACGGCCGCAGGAGGTATACAGCAGTACTGCCTACCTTCCATAACCGTAAGTGAGGGAGTGTCGATATTTACGGACGCGGGAGGTATACACCAGTATACATCAGTACTGTCTACCTTCCACAACAGTAAGTGAGTGAGTGTCGATATTTACGGACCAGGGATGAATACACCAGTTCTATCAACCTTCCACAACAGTAGTGAGTAAGTGTCGATTATACGGACGCAGGAGGTATACACCAGTGCTGTCCACCTTCCACAACAGTAAGTGAGGGAGTGTCAATTTTTACGGAAGCGGAAGGTATACGTACTGTCTACATTCCACAACCATAAGTGAGGGAGTGTCGATAATTACGGACGCGGGATGTATACACCAGTACTATGCACCTTCCACAACCGTAAGTGAGGAAGTGTCGATATTAACGGACGCGGTAGGTATACACCAGTACTGTCTGCCTTCCACAGCCATAAGTAAGTGTCGATTATTACGGACGCGGGAGGTATACACCAGTACTGTCTACCTCCCACAACCGTATGTGAGGAAATGTCGATTTTACGGAAGCGGGAGTATACACAAGTGCTGTCCACTTTCCACAACAGTAAGTGAGGGAGTGTCGATATTTACGGACCCGGGAGGTATACATCAATACGGTCTACCTTCCACAACCGTAAGTGAGGAAGTATCAATAATTACGGTCGCTGGAGGTATACCCCAGTACTGTCCACCTTCCACAATCGTAAGTGAAGAAATGTCGATTTTACGGATGCTGGAGGTATACCCCAGTACTGCCTACCTTCCACAACCCTACGTGAGGAAATGTCGATTTTACGGACGCTGGAGGTATACCCCAGTACTGCCTACCTTCCACAACCCTACGTGAGGAAATGTCGATTTTACGGACGCTGGAGGTATACACCAGTGCTGTGCACCTTCCACAACCATAAGTGAGGGAGTGTCGATATTTACGGACCAGGGAGGTATACACCAATACTGTCTACATTCCACAACCGTACACCAGTACTGTCTACAACCGTAAGTGAGGAAGTGTCGATATTTACGGACGCGGGAGGTATACACCAGTACTGTCTAACTTCCACAACCATAAGTGAGTGAGTGTCGATACTTACGGGCGCGGAAGGTATACACCAGTACTGTCTACCTTCCACAACAGTAGATGAGGGAATGTCGATATTTACGGACGCAGGAGATATACTCCCGTACTCTGTACCTTCCACAACCGTAAGTGAGAGAGTGTCGATTATGACGGATGCGGGAGGTATACACCAGTACTGACTACCTTCCACAACCGTAAGTGAGTAAGTGTCGATTATTACAGACGCGGGAGATATACCCCAGTAGTGTCTACCATCCACAACCGTAAGTGTGGGAGTGTCGATATTTATGGACGCGGGAGGTATACACCAGTACTGTCTACCTTCCACAACCGTAAGTGAGTAAGTGTCGATTATTACAGACGCGGGAGATATACCCCAGTAGTGTCTACCATCCACAACCGTAAGTGTGGGAGTGTCGATATTTATGGACGCGGGAGGTATACACCAGTACTGTCTACCTTCCACAACCGTAAGTGAGTAAGTGTCGATTATTACAGACGCGGGGGGTATACCCCAGTAGTGCCTACCTTCCACAACCGTAAGTGTGGGAGTGTCGATATTTATGGACGCGGGAGGTATACACCAGTACTGTCTACCTTCCACAACCGTAAGTGTGGGAGTGTCGATATTTATGGACGCGGGAGGTATACACCAGTACTGTCTACCTTCCACAACCGTAAGTGTGGGAGTGTCGATATTTATGGATGCATGAGGTATACACCAGTACTGTGTACCTTCCCACCGTAAGTGAGGGTATGTGGATATTTACGGACGCAGGAGGTATACAGCAGTACTGCCTACCTTTCATAAGGTTATTGGAAGTTAGAGTATGGCAGGGAAGTGAAATGGACATGCTAAAAAACAAATAGAGTATGGTTTCATCGCGTTGGTTAATTTAAACACATCGATGGGCTACGCCCATCTCGATGTTTAAATCAACCAACTCAGTGAGATCATACCCTATCTATTACTTGTCACACATGTTTGAATTTACTTGATACTAATGTTTTAAATTTAAAAACTGTGATTTAAAACTAGATGCTAAGTCTACTTATACTTCTATTTGTCCAAATAAAAACCCACAATGATAGTTTGGTGTAGTCGTTAATCCTTCATTTGAATGTTTAAATTAAATTTAACCTTTAAAACACTGAATTTGACAGCATGGAAATAGTCAAATATTGATTGCATAGTCAAATATTGATTGCAGGTTATTCTGTCAGTAAATGGTTCAAAGCCATTTTTTCTTAACATCAATAATTAAACTTGTACCATATTTACTTAATGAAAACTCGTTTATGCTTGTGTTTATTAACTGTATTGGATATACTTGTTTCCTTTAACACAACGCCTTTTTATACAAATACAATCAAACAGGTCAATACTCAAAGGTATTTCACAACATTTACTTCACATAAACTAATCGTTTACTTCTGTTTGATAAAACCGCAGTTTGTATGCTAGACAAGGCAATAATTCGACAGATCAATTACCACCTGTAGTTAATGTAATTAAATGTATTTTGTCTGTTTTGAATACGTTATATAAAGACTCGGGGGAAGCTCAAGCGGCACAGATCAGTCTCTCCTGAAGACGGCGGCAATGCAACCAATAGCGTCGAATATGAGAGTGGTCTCATGTTGTACTGTAGTTTTTCTCGTAATACCTGCATCTTGGCAATTTGTCTTCACCAAATTCGAGAAAAATGCTTTGTTTGACGGATACGGTTGCGCAGTCAATGACTCCATGTATGAAGGTTATGCAGCCAGCATGTCTGCATGCGCCAGCTATTGCGCCATGCACGGGGATTGCTCCAGTTTGTTTTACAGTCTTGGCGATAGGAAATGTTTCGGATGCAGAATCAAGTATGGTAATCTCACGGGATTGATTGGGATCTCGGGAACAAAGTACTATACAAAATATAAACGTGAGTGATCCCTTTTTCATTAATTATTTATTTTATCTACAACTTGTTATGTAAAAAAATGTTGTATTGCAAGTTACTGTGATTTATGTTGTTGTTTAAAAGGTTTAAAAGGTGCAACAACGACATACATTTCATATGTTCAACTATCACGATGAAAAGACGTAAATACAGGAGGGCATCACGAAGGTGAAACAGCCATGTATTGAACAAAGTAAAATAATCGGAGCATTACGTTAACTTCGAAGTTATTAGCATGTTGGTCATGGCTTAATGATATTTCATCATATAAAAATATAAAAAAATGGTCATATTTTTGTTCGTGTCACACATATTGTTAGAATGTGTAGACTTTGATCCTATGCGTCAAATGTTAATACTATGAAAGAGTTATTTGATACTATATATTTTAGTCTTGTTTTAGATTTCCTGAAATAAATCAGATTATATAAATCATTATCATATGTTCTTATATGTATTTACGGGCATTTGTTGATTTACATATATAGTTTATATTACTACCATACCATCCCTTATTTGTAAATAGTCTTATCATTATATATTTACATTAATTTTTAATTACTACTTCATTTCTTCATCTTTCAACAGTTTTGAGCATAATATGACCTATTTATGTGCCGACGTGCCGTAAAACACCATACATTCATTCATTGTTCGTGTCTCTATAATTTATATATTTTAAGTTCCTGTAAAGATTCCAGTAATCGGTATATAACAAAAGACCGAAACGTTTAGTGCAAGACTGTTACCAACTCATAATTCATTTTACGCATATTCAATCACGGGTAATTTAATAGCCCGTAAATTAATCTATACTTTTAATTGGCTCTTAAACATCATCATATGCCCTCTACACCTGGTTAGATTTGATAAACGGATGTTTAGTGTAATTTTGCCGTTATTTGGCGGGTTAGTTTTTATGTCCAAAATAAATGTCTTAGGAGTGACCACGTCTTAGGAGTGTCCACGTCTTCGTTTATTACTAATCAAAAGTACGACGTTAACTTTGGTAATACTGACAACTGATTGCTTTTCGATTTTCCATATGGTTACATGATCAATGCACCATTTTGACGGCCCGGCTTTTCCTAAATGCCTTTCTGTACAAACCCGGTGTGTATGCCAAATGCTTATCAAAACATTAAACTTGTTTTGCAAATCAGAATTACAGTCCTTCCGATCCTGTGAAGTGTCGCGGACAAACATTTGTTAATTTTCATACATAAAAGCATGGCTAAGGGACCGACCATTTTGTTTTCTAGGGAGTTTGGGGGTGGGGGATTGGGGGGGGGGGGGGGGATCAGTGAAACTTGAATTATGTCATCAGTACCATCAAGGTCACTGGTAGACACATGTTTTATAACTCTGTATTGCATTTAAGCAAAAGCATGGCCCTTTTATTACTTTGAAATTCTGTTTTAAGTTCGTTTTTGACAAGTGTATTTTGAAAACTGAAAGTCGTACATCAACAAAACTTCAGTAAAGCTTGGAATATTAGGCCACTAGAAGACACATATTCCATATTAACTCTGTATTGCATTTAAGCAACGTTATGTTCCTTTTTCGACTTCAAAATTCTGGTTAAAGTTTTTAGGCAAGTCCTTGTATTGCAATAGGTGATTGTTAATTATTAATACAACTTCAGTAAAGCGTGGATGCTAGTAGACACATGTTCCATAACTCTGTTTTGCATGTTAGTGAAATTATGGCCCTTTTTCTGGATAAATATTTTATGTATTGTATTTTAGAAAGTGTAGCCTATTTTCGACTTAGAATTTCTATTTTTTTATTTGTTGGCAAGTCCATTTATTTTCAATACCCACTAGTAATGTATCTCTATGAAAGGAGCAGTCATCAAGGACACATGTTTCATAACTTTATTTCATTTTAGCCAGAAGATAAAATCTTTTCAACTCAGAGTTTCAGTTAACGTGTTTTAAGCAGCTTCATATATTTCAATGAACCTCACTGCATACAAGCCTGTTTATGTCATTAGCCCCATAAACCCCACACCTCGAAGACTTTTGATGTAATTGGGAGAAGGCTCATGTGTCTATAGGTTTCTTTATATCCAGTGCTATTTTTCTTATGAGTAGTGCGGCACAACTTGGGCAATTTTTAAACAATCTGGAAACATGTTTGAGTTAAATGATCCGTTAAAAAGTGTATTCAGAGGTTTACAGATGATGGGGTTTGCAAGTTTTAACATTTTAACTGATACTTTGTCATGACCTATGACCTTCTTAACATTCATGTTATTAACAGTTTTCCATCAACAGGCACTAATTGTGTTGGGCATGTTTTTAATATGTTTATACTTTCATGGTTTTCATCAAATTTAAAAGATAATGTATTTTTATGAATTAGTGTGCCCTTATTTGTGATAAAAGGCTTTATACCTAGTAGACCAGAAATCATCGTTTTACTACCTCCCAGACATCTGTCTAAAAAGACTTTTAATCTTATTGACATTCACACTAGCGTTTGTTTAGTGCTGTGTGGCGACCGTAATAAGTCGCCACGACTACAAATGAGTAGTGTTATTATTTACTGGTCCTTTGGGATCATCAAGCCCATCCTGTGTTGCTTTGAAATAGAATATTGCTAAAGAAGGTGCTAGGAGGGGTGAGAGGTGTTGCATCTTATAATTACCTCTCATGAACAGACTCAATAAAACCGAGTCTCCTACTTTTCTCTCTTGTTTGTGTTTGTTGCTTCCAAGGGATCACCTTTTCAGTACTTATTGACATTCACACTAGCGTTTATTTAGTGCTGTGTGGCTGCCGTAAAAGGTCGCCCCGACTACAAATCAGTAGTGTTATTATTTACTGGTCCTTTGGTATCATCAAGCCCATTCTGTGTTGCTTTAAAGTAGAATATCGCTTAAGACGGTGCTAGGAGGCGTGAAAGGTGTTGCATCTTATAATTACCTCTCATGAACAGACTCAATAAATCCGAGTCTGCTACTTTTCTCTCTTGTTTGTGTTTGTTGATTCCAAGGGATCATCTTTTCAGTATTTATTATTAACCAAATTTCTATCTTTCCTGTAATTTTCCCAGTTATGATCTGACCTATATTGTTGGAATTTATTAAACAACATTGTTTTCTTAAAGGTAGCCTTCCTTAATTCTGAAGTCATAAAAGGAGCAGGATTCATTGATTGTTTCTTAGTTTTAATTGGAGCATGTTTGTCAAAGCATTTCATAATTGTCTAATTAATTGTTTCAGTTGTCATATTTAAGTCTGGATCCTGTACAACGTCATTAAAGTTTAATTGTGTAAGATCATTGTTAAACTCATGCAGGTTAAATATTTTAAAACTTCTGTAATTGATCCATCTTGCTTTATAATTTGGCACAGATAGGTTTATACGGCAAGCAATCATATTGTGGCAATCACTAAGATTGTATTGGGGTGAGTGTTTATGTGGTGTGTGTGGGGTGGTTGGGGTATATTTTGTCAAATATCTATTTTCTATCTCAATAAAATGTAATGGTTTTGGGAATATCAGTATAATTTGCTCCAGGGCCACCATGGGACTCTGGGATAGGGGTTAAATGTTCTAATACACAAATACCCTATACATATTTGGTTCATTTACAGTGTCATACATGTATACAAAAAAGCACATATAGTTCTATTTCTTATCTGAGTAAAGGGAATTGACCTGTTTGAAGAAAACGTGGGTATTGGGTATTTGCGATGGCACGCCGTCGAATTTGTTCCAGTTATTACAATTATTATTATTATTATCATTATATTACTATTATTATTATTACTATATTGTCATCCCTACAACCTGTAACAATCTATACAGCTTTAATAGGAAAATATAAGTAAAACACAAAGAGTACCATGCACATATGTATATTAAAAACAAAAGCATAGAAAACAACAAAGCAACTACTCAATTACTTGACAGACGCCAGAACAACAATGGCGTGTACCTACCATAGAGCTACGTCGCCATCCTTTATAGAATACGTAGGCATCAGGGTCGACACCATCAAAAAAGATTTCTGCAGATATCAAGCAATGCCTTCATAAACAACCGCCGTAGTTCAATATATTTTAAACCTTAAATACCACGGGTGCATGCATAATCACCAAAGAAAAGAATACCTCGTCGATTTAGGCATTTTCATACGACTATCCATGTTTTAAAAGCAGCATTTTCTGAAACGTATACATTTCGACATATCTCGCGCTGACAGGTATTCCGTATTTGGAATCTTAAACCCGCCCATAGCTGACACAAATCGACAGCGGAAACAGGAAAGCACCAGGTGTGTGAGTAGGGAGGGGTTATGTTTCCAAGTACGGAACGAGACGTCACACGAGAACGAAATAATTTCGAACGTAAACAATGAAATTGACGAACATTAGCAGTAGCCTTCAGACACCGACAATATCGGTAAATCTTTCCTCTCTTTGGTAAGTCTTCTGTATGCAGTTGTGCTTTTTAAGGTTTGTTTTATTGAAATACTGTGGTTGTTTGTGCAGGCATTGCGTGATGCAGGCATTGCGTGATGCCTTTAGAAACCTCGCCGGAAAGGTCGGTACGGGATCCTGTGGAAAATTAAAGAAGGAATCATGGCTTTATGGTAGGTACATACTACCATAAGAGCCATGATTCACACGTCTAGTGCAAAAGTAGACGATATTAAAGACACACATTAAAGGTTAACATCCCTTTAAGGATTTAAGTAGATGTCATCATAGGTTCCACAATATGTCGGGTCAGTGCACAATCAAAGAGGAAAGTATAGTGGCGAACTGATATAAACCAATATAGGACAAATCAGTCTCTGAAGTCACCTACTATTAGCGAGCATTAATGATGTAACTTAAAGCTTAAAGCGCATTAATGACGTCCGTTAACGCTCATATTGACGAGTTCCTTCATATTGGCCTTGTTATTTTCATATTAGTCGAGTTTGCGTCATATTATGGGCATAGGTTTTAGCAAAACATGGCTAATATAGTTTTAACAATAATGTCAGAATTGCTGAGGAATTATGTATTGTGAATACTGACAATTGTTGTGGCAATAGTGTTTTTGACAAAATTATCTCTCGGTGGCTGTATCTCTCATCTTGGTCTGAATCAATGATCCTCAAAAAGATACTGTACTAACCATTCACTGCCTAGAAGTTCTAATTACTCTTTGTATATACATATTTTTAGTTGACTGCGAGTCTACTGAGTACCTAATCTCGGGGCCCAACGCAATACCAGACGACTCGTTGACTGCGTCATCGTATTATCATTTTGACGGCGTCGACTTGTTTTGTCCAAGATGGTCGAGGTTGAACAACACTATTGGGAATGGAGCTTGGGCTGCGGGATCCAATAACGACCAAGAGTGGATTCAAGTATATATATTTTTAAATATGAATGACCACCCTTTTTGTAGTATTATCAATTAACACATTTAACTCTTAAACATTATATGATCATTTCTTGACAGTTCCGGCGAGAAACATATATTTAAAACCGCTACTAAATTGTATGTAAAAAAGAAGTAATATTTGCATGACTTTTATTTCCTTCTGTTTTCTTTTCTCAGTTGCATGTTGATATTAAGTAATAGATAGAGTTGGCTAATTTAAACATCGAGATGGGCGCAGCCCATCGAAGTGGTTAAATTACCAACGAGATGGTTTGTGTAATATATAGAGTCTGGTCTCAGCGAGTTGGCTTTTTTAAACACCGAGATGGGCGTAGCCATACCCCTTTAGTTACCCTAATTTGAACGATTTAATGCTTTGTATTCATCAAAGGAAATGTCGCCGACCACGCTACAAATTTGATTTGTAGCATGTCCATTTCAGCTCCCTGCCATACTCTAACTTCCAATAACTGGTATTACTTGTTGTACACCATTTATTCTGACAGGTGTTATTTTCAATTAAACAATTTACGTCTGTGCTATTACAAAGAGAATGTTCAGTGACCATTCAACAATTAGTGATATTTCAGTTTTACTTTACATTTATTGTACGTGCTATCTGGTTCTTGTTTCTATTCATCATTTGTTTACACAGAGATAATGACGTTGGGAATGGAGCTTCGGTTGCGGCGTTCAATAACGAACAGTAGTGGATTCAAGTAGATATATTTTTTAATTGAATTTTATTTCCTTCTGTTTTCTTTTCTCAGTTACATGTTGATATTAATTATTAATATTTTAATGTACATTTATGTCACGTGATATATTATTTCTATTTATCATTTGTTTACACGGGAATAATGACGCTGCACCGGGTACAAGTAAATGGTAAATAATCGATTGCCAACCATGTGTCTTTGATCGTTATGTGGTTAGGTCACACTTAAAATTATCTTAATTTGCCCAAACCCAACCTTCGATTTTTCAGATAGGTAGGTAGATAGGAAAATACTTTTTTGAAAATACTTTTTTTTCTTACAATTATGTCAGATTCTTTTGTTGATGCTGTTTAAAGTTTAAGTTAGTTTGGACACCTTAGAGATGATTATAGAATACTGGGTGTATTGCAATGTTGAAAATCCTAACTGTGTACACATAACTACTGTCTAAAACAGTTGATAAACTCAATTAATACAGATGAAAAGAAAACCTGAAATTGAAAAAAAAAATCTATAAAAAAATCATATTTTTACTGGGAACAAAAGGTTTGGAGTCCGGTCGATTTCTTTTTTTTGGACCGGTCGTGTTCGATCAAACCCACATAATTCGCACGATGGCCTTAGAGTTGTACGTGAAGCACGTTAAGCTAGAGACCCTGAGTTGTAGTCACTGATGGGAAACTTTTGTTTCAATTCTATTTATATTTGTTGTAACAATTATTGGTACTTAGTTGGATTTGTGTTAACTCATATGTTGAAGAAAAATATGCAAAGGAACTTACGAACATATTTTGACAGTGTTTTTGCCATAAAAGTATTGTTATTCTCCTAATAACGTATTTTTGGTAAAAATGTGCCTTCTCGGCGGTCCAATGTAGGTAAAGTAACATAACATCTTCTCAGAAACCGCAGGTCAAGTAACATGTATTTGTTGCATGTAGCTGTTCATTAACAGAATTAAACAAAATGAAATGGTGTTGTACACATCATATCAGCTTATATTCAATTATTGGGATAGCAACCCCAAAGGGAGATGCTTTGAAGGATAACGTATCCCATCAGATATGCCTCGCCTAGGGAGCAAACCCATGCGTGACAGAGGTCTGCAGCTCTAAAGGTAATTCCCTATCCACTGAGCTACGGGGACAGCTGTATGGAGAATCAAGTGATTACAAAGTATGCACCTGGGGTAACCATTGAACCCGCCCAAGAGGTCAAAGGATTTTATATATAATTAAATACACTAAAATAAATATTACTATAAGTGCTCAAGAATTAGCTGAAAGCTGTTTTTCCCGGGGTAAAAAAATGCCTTTTAAAATACATTCAAAAACGTCACTTCGACAACCATTGGAACAATTTTGACAATTCCGATTAGAGATGAATTTCTCGAGAAAATAAAAATTGTGTTCAGTAATATACAAAATCTCGGGACAATGATCATTCAGCTGACCCTTATATGGGTTTTATATCTGTCTATGTTTAACAGACTGTGACTCAAGTAAGTGGCAATAAGTACACTTTGAATTTCTAGAGAACGTGTCTGAAAAACTTGAATGGTATAAACACATATTTTGTAATGTCGAAAGGTTACCATTTCACTTGTTGAAATGACGTTTTCGTCAGTCTACTGAAATGTAGCATGTAATCATTACTATTATATGTATATTAGCGAAACATTCATAAGCCTCAATAGCGCAGTTGATTGAGGTGTTGTGTTAGTGCCGAGGAAGGTAGAGTTGCTGATTTCCCTTTTTTTCTTATTTTTTTTAAAATTTTCATTAATTATGGTTTTCATGATTTCTGATGGTAAAGTAGCGATAACGCAATCTTATAATTACACATGGTAACAGTGCACAGTGTATATGTGTTGAACTGCACACTCTAACTCACACGTATCCCTTGCATGTGAACAAATGTATTTCTGTGCTGGTGTGTACTTCTAGCACGTCGTGTTACAAGGTTGAATTGTAATCAATATGTAAGGCATGTCAAGGTATATGAAAGAAGCGAGGTCGCCCACATTAATTTAAAATGCTTGGTAGGAAGAACTGATGGTAAAAATTGGGAAGAATTTAAGAAAAAACAGTCGTGGCGTGTTTATGTCTCCGTGACAACATTTATTTTTTTCAATATTGTTTAACACCCATGACTTCATATATTATTATGTTAATTGCTTGACTCTCGGCAGCTGTTTTACGCATGCGTAAAACCTTGCTTGTATGCTTATTCATACCATTCCCAGGATCTCGCGAGAGTGTGTATATGGTTATAATATTAAATCACACGTCGAGAAATTGCGATTTGTTATTTCTAACATAGATGGTGTATCATAATAAAATTCGATTGTGAATTTAAAAAAAGAAAAAAGAAGATGAAATCGCTCATTTAAATGGGATTGTCTTGCAGGCACAGTTCAGCATCAACAAGATTGTTAAAGGGATATCGTTACAGGGACGATACAATGTGAACCAATATGTCTCCGAGTTTATGCTCAGCTACAGTACAGACTGTGTGACGTTTCAAGACGTTTCCTTCCCCAATGGAACAGCAATGGTAACGTATATATTTAATAACAACCGTCGCTACAAATACCAAGACTCTTAAAGCGCCCTCCTCATACCAACTCATGGTTGACCTTTGTCCTACTGTTACTATACAGCTGAAGACAACTTTCTTTGATTTCATGGTAAAATAAGTTTCCCAAGATTCTAGGTCGTTGACATTCACACTTTACTATGGAAGGGCATGGAGAAACATTTAGACTATTATAATACTGGTTGTGTACCAGATATCGTCATTTACTAGATATCGTCATTATCAATAGAACGCTTGATGTTGATTAATGTTCAGATACACTTTACCAAACTCCCCGCAGTGGTTACTTCCCCTTTCTGTTACAGTAATCACTGCCACTACACACATTTATAGCTCAAATCCAGCTACATTTAATTTTTGCTTAAATATTTTTTAGGTCAATATTTCCACTTGCTTTGTTCATAATATAGGAAAATAGTGTGAAAAACGGTATCTCGTTACAAAAAAAATATATTTATAAAAAAAATATTTTTTTTACCGAATATATATTTTATGCAGACCGGTTACTTGTATTCCGTTGAGAACATTACAGAAGCTGTGCGTAAATTTAATAAAGAGATTACACCCAAGCCTAACAGGTTGAATGTTTTCAACATCTTCTCGAAGGTGTTGTTGTTATTGTGTGATGGCAGGGATTAATGGCTACAATATCACAGCGCGGAGGTTGAACCTTTACAAATCACTAGACACGGTCATCAAACGCCTGGAGAACAAAGCATAACAGGGAAAACACGATCTATGCAAAATACATTTTCCCTTCACTTAAAGCGAAGGGAGACAACGAGTACACACCATTCAATTACAAATTGCAAACAGTTATTTGTCCTTAAATTATGAAGGTCGAAGTTAAGTAAATTACATCCAACGGTACAGTTGAAAATCGTATTAAAACTTAAGATATGTGGTGGAGGCAGACCACCCTATTTTCCTGTGTAGAACCAGTACTGTACACCTCCCGTCATCCGTAAGAAGCGACACCTTGTATATATAAAGATATGCTTTAATTAATATCTACACACATTTTCATCGTCCCAAAAGTGGGTTATTTAAGTTAATTTAGTATTATTGCATTGAAACAATACGCGTATTCGGTTGACATTTTCCTTTAATTGTTTTTTGTTCCTTTCGGCAAGTTTTCTGTTCGACTAGCACAATTTGCTGTTTGTGTTAAGTATTTACTTCATAGAGTAAATACCCCATTATCTCTGTTGAGCAAAGGAAAGCGACTGACGAATCAGATCGATTAAAAAGATAGTCAAGATCATCTGCGACGCTTGCTTGTTTTCAAGACAAACGTCAAGAACAGATCTTCTAAAACATGTTTGACCGATACACCGAAATTCTGATATCGTTTCTGATTGGCTGATACAGACGCACCTTCTAGCCAAGATAAACAGAAAGGCAGCAAGACAATAAATGTATAAATAAACAGAGGGAACCTTCGTCATTATATCGAGAACTAAATGCAGATGGTCAGAAATAATTTAATAAAAAAAATAATTAGGACCAAATTTGTTTCTGAACAAACGGTCAAGACATTTTTATTTTCAATCAAGCGTCCAAGATGATCAAGAATATTCAAAGGAGTGATTGAGATATTGCAAATGAATTGTTTACTGAATTATGATTGGACGATACGACGAAAAGGGAGAAAATCAATTAAAAAGAACAGCAAGTTGCTTGTTTAATAATATTCTATTTCAGATATGTTACAATACATAAATTCAACATCACAATATTATTTAATAAAATATTAATAAAACCAATAGCTAAAAAAGTTATCTTAAAATAGACAAATATTTAATAAGGATATTCGAAAATACGCAAAAAGCTTGCTTTACTCATACGTTGCTTACGGGCTCAGTCGAATACGCGTTATGTAAACACATATCTTTTTACGGCAAGGGAGTTAAATCCTCTACTGGCAAACATATTTATGATATAACTTTTATTTAGATACATTAAAGAACCTACATAAATATGACAATATGGTACACAGCCAGTACACTGTAATAATAATAATAATAATAATAATTTCTTTATTTAACGAAGGTTAAAACACATTAAGTTATGCATATAAAATACAAACACTTATTTTCAATGTGGCCTTCGAACAATAATGCAATAACAGTTATAAATACATTTAAAAACATTCATACTCATGCGCACACACGCAAACATCCATATACACATCCGACAAACACTCATTGGTTAATACATTCATAATATTCTTTATTCAAGATATCCATAGTGTCATATATGACGGATATTTAAGCAATTACATGCATACAGTGCCAGTTTCACTAAAAAAAACACAATAACAACAACCCAACAGCGACATAATTATATAGTAATATCAGCTAGTTCATATCCTGTTTTTGGAAACGAAATTATTTTAAATTGTATTTATACGAATTAAAGCTATTGATGTTACGTATATGTAAAGGAATTGTATTCCATACTATTGTACTGTAATAGCTGAAAGAATCTTTAAAAGAGTTTGTCCGATATTTCAGTGGAACAAGATCTTTTCGCTTAATGTACTGTACGTTTCTACGGTTTAATCAACAAAGTAACCCTTAACCCGCTGCATATATATAATAGATTGTCCTTTCTTTGGGTTAAGACCATTACATTTATGTGACTGACAAAGGTGTGTTTTGGGGGAAATGACTGATCAACAGCCGGACATTGTAAACCCTGATCAGCCTGCGAGTTACTCGCAGACTGATCTGGGTTTACAGTGGACGCAAAGGCTAGTTTAGTCGCGCTTAGCGTGCTAAGGGTTAACACTCAACTGATATTTGATGTGATATGTTTCAGAGTTTCCCCGGCACTACAAGCTCCAATACCATTGTGACCCGTATGCTTCCGAAACCTGTCACTGCACTCTGCTTTAGACTGAAGCCAAAACAATGGGTCGGCTTTGTCTCAGTGCGTTGGGATATCATTGGCTGCTAACTACACCACATATATGCGAAACAGCTACACATTTATATGCAGAAATAACTGGTATGCAGCAATAAAACGTCTAACTTATATAGTGAAATAGAAGAGCTTTAATTTATTTCATCACAATACAGAGAAGTGTAAAACAAATGACATGACATAAATATCACAATACACTAGTGTAATACAAATGCAAATGAATGCCGAATCATCGCTATTTCTGTACTGTTCCGCTCGGTTTGCAATCGGGATTTCCTCGTCGATTGCCTAAACCATTGACAATTACCGGTTTACGCATAGTGACGAGGCTCTTCCGATTGCACGGTGTGGTATGGAGATTTGTTTTTATCATGTAGATATGCACTTTTCTGCCTAATAAAGGGGTGACCTAATAAATTTTGCTTTATTAGGCACTGACCAATAGAGGAAATCAATGCGGAATCCCTCGTCGTTTATTGTACGAACGTTATCTGACGTCATGCACGTAACGTTGCCTGACGTCATAAAACAAACAAAAAAACAAAAACATGGCGGCGTCCTCATTCTGAGAAATAGGTTATAATAGTAATTCATACAGAAAATGTGGATAATCTACATGATAAATAGAATATTATGTCAGTGCCTTTTACTATGAAGTTTATTAGGCTCGGCACGAAAATGAAGAATGGCTCGGCAAAGCCTCGCCATTCTTCCTTTTCTAAGCCTCGCCTAATATGCTCAATGTATGTTTGAATGATGTTTCACGTCATTTGTAGCACGTGTTTGGCCATATACGAGGAGCATTCAAAAAGCTTTGAGACTGGCCTCGTAAAATAAAACATAACATGTTAATATTTTAATCCTTCAAAGTATTCGCCCTTAACATTAAACGAGATATCCATGACCGGAAAGCCGCAGAGTAGTCTCCCCTTGGTATACCCTTCGGACACTGATGTATCGCACTGCCACGGCGCTTCTCGAGTTATAACGACGTCCATTGAGCATCTTTTCCAGCTTGGGAAACAGAAAAAAGTCACACGGACTAAGATCCGGCGAGTATGGTTGGTGTTGAAGCTGTATGACATGTTCATCTCGGAGAAATTGCAGTAGTGTAGCACTTTTATGGGAAGATGCATTGTCATGCATGAGATGTATGCCCTTTAAACCAGTCTTTAGACGAAGTTTAACATAGTGAAGAAAAGCAATAGAAAGCAAACAATCGGCGGTTTCCAAAACAAATCGGCAACGTTATCGTCGCCATTTTGGTTTTGTGTATTGCATGTATGGGGTACCTACGGGGAAATTGTCCTATGTTCCCGTCGCGAGACTTAGACATGGGCTCATGTCTACGGCCCAATGACCAATAGAATCCCGAGAATTTTCTTTGCAGTATGACAATGTTTATTATAAATCCGTCGTTGAGGTTCAAAATAATATAGCCATGTCTATCACCTGGTATGAGCTCATTTAACCTCCTTTCATCGGCAGTTCCATATTCATATTTTTTCAAGATTTCTTTACAGCATTTCACTCGTTGGGCCCTTTGCACTTTGGTCAATAGATGCGGTACCCATCGTACACATACCGTGTTTGATTTTAAACGCTTCATTAAAATCTCATGAACACTTCCTGTTGACTATGCCCCCTGACGCAGCCATCTCAGAAACAGTATATATTGCATCTTCCTTCACAATAGCAACAGCTGCAATGTTTCTTGAGGACAATGAAGTCTTTAATCTTCCGACACGGTCAAGATCACGGTCAAGATCTTTGACGTTGGGTTTTCCCTATTTAAACACGTTTAACCACCTGTAAACTGTGGCTTTTGAAACAGAAGAATGCCCATAAATGCTTTTAACTTCATGAATGATTTGTTTCCCAGATATATTTAAAGCGCAATGCATTTTTATAGAAGTCCTAATTTCCGACTCAACTTTTATAATCGGTCACCCAGTTTGTTTGAAAATAACTCGAATACTAAAAACTGGAAATCACTGAAACACATACCAATATTTTATTAAGTTTATCAACAAAGTCTTAGTCCAATCAAGGCAGATTAAGTTTTGTAAATCGCTAGCGATATGTCTCTTTGAAAAGTGACCGATTATAAAAGTTGACTAGTGTATATGAGTAAGCGCTCATTAAAACCGTATAACTATATAATCCCTTGAGAAATTGTGATAAATTTGTTGTCGCATACTTCCCTATAAATACGTTGTTTTTGAATATACGATACGACATAGACTTAGCTAGTCATATCAATCAGGATGTAGTTGCCGGGCAATAAATCTTTATCACACGAATGAAATAAAGGGTTAACAAATGTCATATCACGGAAATAACCGAATGTACTTTATGATTCTTTCAGCGGAGTGATACGGAAATTACCGATTAGTTATGATTGTATACGATATGTCACTCGTATCGTTTGTCGTCTGTTTGTCATCCTGTTTTCGCGCCAGATTATTGGCGATACATCTACATGTGTACGTTGAGCTGTCATCTTTGATCATAACTCTACGGAAATGACTTGACTAGTAATGCAAAGAAGATGAAATAAAATAGATGATAGATAGATAAAAGCAACATAAATAAATAAATAAGGCATAATACACGGACCATAAAGATAGTTTAACAACTTTATAATAAACTCAATGATATAGAACCAGCCGTGGATAAAATAACCACTTGTGACCATTCATTTTCTGAATTAGATAATTTCAAAGTCAATAGCATTCATTTCAAATCAAATTTCGGGAAAAAATGTCGTTTAGATCTACACAAGTGAACACATCAAAATGGGATTACATCTATTAATAATATTATTGTATTCTCCCCGGAAAAAAATGCGTAGTAAATTAGTTGAATTTGACAGTTCAACAGAGTCATTGCGGAAGTATCTGATAAATAGAATAAAAAATGTGTATTTTCATATCACACCCTATATCAGGCCCTCGACCCCTATCAGCCCTCAAGCTAAAGCTCTCGGGCTGATATGGCGTCTCTTGCCTGATATAAGGTGTGATATAAAAATACCCATTTATTATTCTCTATTCAGTATACATTGCTATTGAACTTACCTACAAAATCATGTAAAAGTCATGCATGTATCTGACTTAATTTCTTCGGAAGCGCATCAGTCTCAAAACGTTTTGAATGCCTCTCCTATGACGGTCTATATTTTTGTGTTAAAGGCAGACCACTTATTTTTCCTGGGTAGAAGCAGTACTGTATACCTCTCGCAATCCGGAAGAATCAAAGACCGAGTCTTCATACAACTACTCGTATTAGTTTGCGTTATATGTGAATTTGTTTTTAACTAATCGAGTCCCGCTTTTGACGATATCAAAATATTTGTGTTGAACAGTTTAAAGCAAATTGTTTTTGCATAGTACCAATGGATCTTTTTTTTTTAAATATATATCACTAGGTTGACATTAAATTAGACAAATAAATCGAGGCCCTAATGTTAGTGCCAGAAAAAAATACTCCAAGATTGTCATAATCTTTTAAAATACTTCTTGTCAGGAACTGACATACTAGGTCACCCAATTTGGTTGTTATTTCCTCTATCCTTCAATCCATCTACCACCGCAGGAGTAACGAGGGAAATGGTTTGCCAACCTCCATCGCTTCGAAAAATGCAAGCCAATCGCAACATCTCGTACACTGTTTCGCAGCATTACTCGAACGTAAATCGAAGGTTTCCATATTGGTTACGTCATAGCGCCTTAGATTCCCGCCAAATCAATTTTTTATTAAAAATCAAAGTTATCATCCATATTTTGCAATGTCATTCAGCCGATTGCTCCAGCAATAGTTTATTTACATGAAAGCAATGATAAACCCTTCATCTGCTTTGTACCAAACATTCAACGCAACATATACATCCACACGTGTGTCAAGCGGCCATATTGTTTACCTAGCAACAGTCCACTATTTTCTGTCTCGTTGCCTTTCGGCTAAAAAAAAATCAACATTTCGAACATATACACACGAGTCGGGATCCCGAAGAATGACGGGATTGGCCGAGCGTCCACGATTGAATTCAAGCTTGCTCATGACGACACAGATGCAGCCTTCTTCTTCCGAGCGTAATACCATCATTGCAATAATTATAGTTTTAAAGGGACAAATGGCAATCTTGATTTGTTTAAAACTCGCGGCATTCCGTTAGTTTTTCTACATATCTTCCATATGTGAAGTCAGTAATATTGATTATTGGAATAGTTCAAAGCAAATTGTTTTTACATATTACTAACTTTTGAAAATATTGCACTAATAATATGTTTAAAATATTGTACATAAAAAAAACTCAAAATGTTATTTGAATAAATGCATGTAGCTTTAAAGTTAAACTGATGCTTAATTAATAAATGGAGGTGCTTATTTTAATGCTTGATCATGTTGATATAAACTTCAATATTGCCGAGTGTCACTTTAAATTGTAAAACTACAGTTATTTTAATATTTTGAAAGGCTCTTAGTTTAATAATATTTTATTGCAGATATGTTACAAAACATAAATTCAACATCACAATATTCATAGCAACATATGCAAATGGATTGAACTATTGACGTTATTACAACTTTAGTTACAGTTCTCTCCATAAAGGCTCTGGTTGTCGAATCACCGCTGTTAGCTCAACTTTACTGTCTATGAAATAGTCTGACCTTACTGTCTATGAAATAGTCTGACCTTACTGACAATGAAATAGTCTGACCTTATATTGAAAGGAAACGAGATTTTAACAGTATAATCCATTAAATTGTTAACACAAGGTAAATAATAAATATTAGCCATAGAAATGCGTCTTGTTTCTTTTTATGTTCCTTTAAACTATTTTATCCATAGGCTTGCATTATGATAGTGTAGAAGGGTAAAGGGAAGAAGAGTATATGGATTCTTTATATAATCAGCCCATTTCGATAATAGATGAAGAATGTCCTAGTCGGTAAGGATTTAGGTAAGCCAATGCTGCAGAAACGAAGAATAACGTATACCTGACCTGACTGCTGAGCGAACTTTACGCACGGAATAGTAAAAAGGTATACCAAAAAAATCCGGAAAAACAAGTGTGCATTATAAATTAATGCTGGCATTCCTTTTACTATGTACATTTACTGAAACTCTATATCGTCTTCTCGTTATTCTTTTATACTATCGTAATGCAAGACTGTGATTTTACCGGGTTTTCATGACCTAGACTATGATGACGGAATATGCCCCTAGACTGTGATGACAGTATACGCCCCTAACAAACAGAGCATTCTTGGTATGCAATGAATATACTATATATTATAAATTAGGCCATAGGCCTATTAGTCCACATGTTTACAAATAATAAATTTACAATAAAGCATGGTTAATGAGAGTCAGCTATAATTCTTCATTTACAGTACCGTTTTAATAATGCAATATTAGTTGTTAATTGCATGGTAATTTTCTGAACATTTGTTAAATATATATTTATTAATAAATCAATAGCTTAAAGGGAATGTAGCGACATAGCCAAACAGCTCTGTTATTGAGAGTTCTGAAAAACTTGGGAAAAGGTGAAAGAATTATCAAAATCGGATGATAAACAAAAAAGATATGACCACTTAAAGGTCGTTCTTAAACGGATACGAGAGCCGCCATTTTGAGATCTATGACGTCATAGTTCCATATTACCGTATATGGAATATTGGAATATCCTTTAAAACGAAGAAAATCACTACAAATGAATGCAAAAGAATGTTATGGTCATATAAAGCATTATTGCCATTAAGTATTACATATTATTCATACAGTTGTTGTCATTTTCCCCCTTTAAATCAGTAAATTTTCATATTTATAAATATTCCATATATGGTCATTTAGAACCGTGATGGCATAGCTCTCAAAATGGCCGCTTCCATATATGATTCAACAGAAACTTCAAATGATCATATCTTCTTTGTTTATCATCCGATTTTGATACTTATTTCACCCTTATTCAAGTTTTTCAGAACTCTCAATAATAAAGATGGTTTGACTGTATCGCTACATTCCCTTTAAGTATAATTAGGATCTTGCCGAATATTGAATAGTAGGAGGGGTAATTGCAGATAATAATTAAATAGAGAACATTAAAAGAAATGCAATAACCTACACAGATACATAAATAGGAAAATGAAAAAAACACGACAGTTTTCAAAACAAGAGGTCAATGACCTTGAAGCTCTACTGATTGATTTTGATTTCAGGAAGTAGTCGCTACAAACAGAAAACTGTTGTTGTTTTTTCATCTAGTTTAGCCATGGCGGCCATCGTGAATTTCCGGCAGACCTGAAATTTTGACAGGATCAATTAGACATCAAGAGCAACATTCCTGTGAAGTTTCATGAAAATCCATCAAGTAGTTTCAGAGGAGTAGTCACTACAAGTTTTCATTATATAACTCTATGTAAACAAAGATGGCCACTGGCAGCCATGTTTAACATCGAATCAAATGATTTTTGACAAGCACCAACATCATGTCATGCTGATCATTTTAGAAAAAGTCCCATATCAATATCACTTATAGTTTTCAAGAAGTAGTCGCTACAAACTTGTATTTTGAAAATCTATTTTTAGCCATGGTGGCCATCTTGAATTTCCGGCCAAACTGAAATTTTGCTAGGATCAATAAGACATCAAGAGCAACATTCGTGTGAAGTTTCATGAAAATCTGTCTAGTAGTTTCATAGGAGTAATCGCTACAAGTTTTCATTATATAACTCTATGTAAACAAAGATGGCCACTGGCAGCCATGTTTAACGTCGAATCAAAATAATGTTTCACTCGGATAAACATCATGTCATGCTGATTATTTTAGAAAAAGTCCCATATCAATATCACTTATAGTTTTCAAGAAGTAGTCGCTACAAACTTATTTTTTTTTAAATCTATTTCTAGCCATCTTGAATTTCTCGCCGATCTGAAATTTTGCTAGGATCAATTAGACATTAAGAGCAACATTCCTGTAAAGTTTCATGAAAATCCGTCAAGTAGTTTCAGAGGAGAAGTCGTTACAAGTTTTTACAATATAACTCTATGTAAACAAAGATGGCCACTGGCAACCATGTAAAATGTAGAATCAAAACGATTTTCGACAAGGATCAACATCATGTCATGCTGATCATTTTAGAAAAAGTCCCACATCAATATCACTTATAGTTTTCAAGAAGTAGTCTCTACAAACTTGTATTTTGAAAATCTGTTTTTAGCCGTGGCGGCCATCTTGAATTTCCGGCCGACCTAAGTTTGCTAGGATCAATTAGACATCAAGAGCAACATTCCTGTGAAGTTTCATGAAAATCCGTCAAGTAGTTTCAGAGGAGTAGTCGCTACAATTTTTCATTATATAGCTCTATGTAAACAAAGATGGCCGCTGGCAGCCATGTTTAACGTCGAATCAAAACGATTTTCGACAAGGACCAACATCATGTCATGCTGATCATTTTAGAAAAAGTCCCATATCAATATCACTTAGAGTTTTCATTAAGTAGTCGCTACAAACTTGTTTTTTAAAAACATATTTTTAGATTTGGCGGCCATCTTGGATTTCACATCAACATGAATTTTTGCTAGGATCAACTAGACTTCATGGGCAACATTTCTGTAAAGTTTCATGAAAATCCATTCAGTAGTTTTAGAGGAGTTGTCGCTACAAAAAAAAGTTTACGGACAGACGGGCAGACAGACGGACGGACGGACAGACGGACGACGGACGCCGCACCACGGCATAAGCTCTGCTTATCTCTGATCAGTAGAGCTAAAACCTACATGAACACGCACGCACGCACACAAACATACATACACCCACGTTTATACATATATTGATGGATTTTTTTTTCCCCTCCCATCTGGATAACATCCAGACAATGCAACAATACATACAATGTATGGCAATGATTATGTTACGATATAAAATATTGAACAATTATACACAGTAACACTGAATTACTAGTATAGATAACTGACTCGGTATCCCTCAGCTCACGGTAGCAACGCTAAATGTAAAAACGTCGCTAAATGTAAAAAAAACTTTTGTCGCTTAACGTAAAAAGGGTGGATTGAGATCTTGAAAAATGTACAATGTTGTAAACACGTGAATTTTCCTGTGATACTATACTATGGTTGTAAAGTTTTGGTTTCTTATGTTTTTATTCAAAATGTCACATTTTTACATATGTCGCTTTTTCCTTTTACATTTAACAACAAAAAAATGTTTTTACATTTAGCTCCTTTTTTATTACAATTAGCGACGCTCACGTTTTTAAAGACGTTTACATTTAGCCACCATTTTTACGTTTAGGGACAAAAGTTTTTACTTTTAGCGACATTTTTGCATTTAGCTTTGCTACATGCGGGCCTGGATACACAACATCTACAATATAAGAATGAATCTGTATACAGTTTACAGGTTTTACAGTTTAATGGTAGGAATTTGTTGGGATATTAATTTTAATATGCAGATTATTCTCATAACATACTTTTCGTAATTAAGTTTTACTTTAGAACTATTTAGTTACTATGAACACATATTTGCAGTTTTAATTACATGTTATACATATAAATCAATATGTACACATATGTAATATACCACATGGATCACACATAGGCAGTCGACTCCATTGGTCACACACAGGCAATCTACTACATTGGCCCCACACACGCAATCGACTACATTGGTCACACACGGGTAATCTCATACTTTGGTCACACACATGCAATCGACTCCATTGGTCACACATAGGCAATCTACGACACTGGTTACACACAGACAATCGACAACATTGGCCACACAGACAATCTACTACATTGGCCACACACATGTAATCCATTACAATGGTCACGCGCAGGCACTCGACTACATTGGTCACGCATAGGCAATATACTACATTGGTCACACATATGTCATCGACTGCATTGATCACACATACGTAATCCATTACATTGGTCACACACATGCAATCGACTCCATTGGTCACACATAGGCGATCTACTACACTGGTCACACACAGGCAATCGACTACATTGGTCACACACATGCAATCGACTACATTGGTCACACACGTGCTATCGACTACATTGGTCACACACAGGCAATCGACTACACTGGTGACACACAGGCAATCGAATACATTGGCCAAACAGACAATCGACTATATTGGTCACACACATGTAATCGACTATATTGGTCACACACAGGCAATCGACCACATTGGACACACAGACAATCGACTACATTGGTCACACACAGGCAATCGACTACACTGGTGACACACAGGCAATCGATTACATTGGCTAAACAGACAATTGACTATATTGGCCACACATGCAATCGACTACATTGTTCACACACACGTAATCCATTACATTGGTCACGCACAGGCACTCGACTACATTGGTCACCCATAGGCAATCTACTGCATTGGTCACACACATTTAATCGACTGCATTGATCACACATACGTAATCCATTACATTGGTCACACACAGGCACTCGACTACATTGGTCACGCATAGGCAATTGACTACATTTTTCACGCGCATGCACTCGATACATTGGTCACGCATAGGCAATCTATTACATTGGTCACACACATTTAATCGACTGCATTGATCACACATAAGTAATCCATTACATTGGTCACATACAGGTATTTGACTACATCAAGCATAGGCACTCGACTACATTGGTTACACACAGACACTCGACTACATTGGTCACGCATAGGCAATCGACTACATTGGTTACACACAGGCCCTCGAATACATTGGTCACGCAAAGGCAATCGACTACATTGAGTACACACAGGCACTCGACTACATTGGTCACGCTAGGCAATCGACTACATTGGTTACACACAGGCCCTCGACTACATTGGTCACACAAAGGCAATCGACTACATTGTTCATACACTGGCAATCGACTAGATTGGTCATAAACATTCCATCTACTACGTTAATCACCCATATGTAATCGACAACATTGGTTACAACATGAAGTATACTACATTGGTCACACATAGGCAATCGACTACATTGGACACACACACGCAATCTACTACATTATTCACACACATGCAATCTGCTCCACTGGTCACACACATGAAATCAAGTGTACTGGTCACACATATAATCGTAAATTGGCCACACACTTGCAATCGACTTAACCGGTCACACACATGTAATCAAGTGTACTGGTCACACATATAATCGTACATTCAATCTCCGTACATTGGCCACACACATGTAAATCGACTACATTGTCCATACACATGTTATCAGGTGTACTGGTCACAAATATAATCAATATTCTACATTGGCCACACACATGTAAATCTACTACATTGGTCACACACATGTAAATCTACTACACTGGCCTCACACATGTAAATCAGCTACATTGGTCACACATATAATCCTACATTGGCCATAAACATGTAACCGATGTCATTGGCACACCGTCGACAACACTGGTCACTAACCTGTAATAAACTACAGTATTTAGGCACATTTGGTCGATTTTGTTGGTCACACACATTCACTCGACTACATTGTTCACACACAAACATTCGACATTATTGGTCACACGCATGCATTCGGTTACGATGGTCACACACATGTTATCGATTATACTGGTCACACAAATATAATCGTACGTTGGTCAAATATATACAGTCGACTACATTGGTCTAATTCATTTAATCGACTACATTGGTCACACACATATATATGTATTTTGGGGTTTCTGGACCAAAGCTCTCGCTTTGCTCGAGTTTGATCCAGAAACACCCAAAATACATATATATAAGTGAAATGGTGATTTACTTGATTTATTAAAACTTTTTTAAAATAGGGGTAGTGAAGATTGCAAGTTTAAATGTTTTTATAAGTTATCAAAATTACAACATATTTTTTTTATATGGTTAAACATCAATACGTCTAAATTTTAAGCACTCAGCATTATAATCTTTAAATTTCCAATAACGTGTCATTATTCTGACTGAAACTCCACCACAATCAGCACAAATTTTATTTTTTGCTCTTGTGCCTTTTTTACATATTGAGCACGGCAGTACATGACTTGTTTTTAATCTATACTTATGCAAACTGCCATAATTAGAATCTTTTGTAGTTTTATTTTTACACGGATTGTGTAATCCAATTTTAAGAAATTTGCAAACATTAATTTCCATTGTTTCTTTTTGATATATTTTTTTATATTAAAAAATATATGTATATCAAAAAGGAATAATGAAGACTGAAGAGATTATAGAAAATTTAATACGCCTGTTTGATACAGGTGTAATAGATAAACAAACACTATCTAACGGTATAAATGCATTAAAAGAAGTTCCAAAGGAAACTCCAAAAGAGGTTAAATCTCAAACATTAGAAAATTTACTCAAGAGATGACGTGCTAAAAAACAACGTAAACGAGAAAAGCAGAAATATGATAAATTACAAGAAAATGTTATAAATGAACAAAAGCAGAAATATGCCAAATTACAAGAAAATGTTATAAATGAACTAAAACAAGTTTTTAAAAATAGAAAATTAAAACTGGTTGACAAACCAATGTGTGGCTATTTCAAAGCATACGAGATATCTGCCGAGAAATACAAAGACCCTCAAAAACTATTTCGTGATAAAAAATCCATTATCACAAAACAAATAAGCAAAGAGCTGACAAAGATGAATGGATTAAAGTTTCAATTAGGTCTCACTGTAAATTTATTCAAAGATGATGGTGATACCAAAAAATACACCACATCAGTATTACTCAGCGAGCAAAATGCAATCTTAAACTCTGAAAAAATAAATGAGTTGTACGATGAATCATCTGCAAATATACAAGAGAGCCTTGAAAGATTTACAAACACAGCATCTGGATTAGAAATTGATCACTGTGTTACGTTTTACTTAAATATTGCAAAGTACGAGCCGTTAAAAGGTTCTTCATATATTCCTTTACCCAAAGCAGTAGCTGATAAGAAAGCAATTATAAATGTGAAAAACAATGATGATAAATGTTTGTTTCATGCAATAAATTCTGCTTTAAATCCGGCTGCAGAACATACAGACAGATTATCAAAGTATCCTAGTATAGAGTTCTTGAAGAAAGATAACATTGACTTTCCCACTCCAATTTCTGAAATAACCGAAGTAGAAAAACAAAATAATCTTGCTATCAACGTTTATGGATATACCATAACAGGAAAAAATAAAAAGGTATCTGTTTTTCCATATAAAATATCAGAACAACCAAAAGATATTAAACGAATTAATTTGATTTTTATATCTGAAGACACTGAGGTTGAATCAGAGAATGAAGACGATCCAAATAATGAAGAAGGAATTATAGATGACAACTATAACCCTGATGATTATTCCAAAGAACCAAAAAAATTAACAACAAAATATCACTATTGCTGGATTAAAAATTTGAATAGACTACTCTGGGACCAAAACAAACACCATGGTCAAACTTACTTCTGCGATCGTTGCCTTCACGGCTATTCTGGAAAAGGACTACTTACCAAACACAAAGAAGACTGTGATGGTATCAACAAAAATTCTTGCAGAATAGAAATGCCGCAAGAAGGTAAAAATACTGTAAATTTTAAAAATCATCAAAATCAGATGCCTGTGCCTTTTGCAATTTATGCTGATTTTGAGTGTATAATCAAACCGCAATCAATCAAATTTGGAAAGAAATCTGAAATTCAAAATGTACACGAAGCTTGTGGTTTTGGATACCAGGTTGTCAGATATGATGGCAAAGCTGAAGAACCTGTTATTTACAGAGGTGAAGATGTTGTTGAAAAGTTTTTAAATCACTTAGAATGTGAAGAGAGCAACATTAACAAAATATTTGCTCACCCGAAACCATTAATCATGACAAAACAAAATGAGGAAAATTATGAAAAAGCAACACACTACTGGATATGCGAGAATGAAATAGGTAGGAAATGTGGTAAAAACTGTAAAGTAAGAGACCACTGTCATTTTACAGGTGAATATAGAGGTGCAGCACATAAAAACTGTAACCTAAAGCTGAAAATAAAACCAAACAAAACACCTATACCTGGTATATTTCACAACCTCAAAGGATATGATAGTCATCTCATCATGCAAAAAATACATAAAATGACAGGTAATATTACATGCATTCCAAACAACGCTGAAAAGTATATTTCATTTAGTGCTGGACAACTTAGATTCTTGGATAGCTTTCAGTTTATGGCTTCGTCTCTGGAAAAATTGGTTAAAGCAACAGCCAAATCTGATTTCAAAATTACCAAAAATCAGTTTGGAAAACAAACAGATTTACTTTTACGAAAAGGTGTTTATCCATACGAATATATGGACAGTATGGAAAGATTTAAGGAAACGCAATTACCACCTATGGAAAAGTTTAACAGTAGTCTCTCAGATGAATGTATAAGTCCCGAAGATTACGAATACGCTCAAAAAATATGGAAAGAGTTTAACTGTAAAACTCTTGGAGACTATCATGATTTATAACTAAAAACTGATGTAACTCTGTTAGCAGATGTGTTTCAAACTTTTAGAAAAACATGCATGAGTGCATACAAACTTGATGCTTTACATTACTATACAGCACCTGGATTATCTTGGGATGCTTTACTTAAACATTCAAAAATAGATTTAGACATTTTGACAGACATTAACATGCACTTAATTATAGAAAAAGGTATGCGTGGTGGAATTAGTATGGTATCAAAACGATATGCCAAAGCAAACAATCCACATGTAGTTGATTATAACCCTAACGAGGAAAACAACTTCTTAATGTATTTTGATGCAAATAATCTTTATGGGTGGGCAATGAGTCAGCCACTTCCATATTCCGGATTTAAATGGGTTGACTTAAAAACATTACAAGAGCTAAGAAAAGATAAAGGATATTTTCTTGAAGTAGATTTAAAATATCCTAAAAAACTACATGATAGTCACAATGATTATCCACTTGCCCCTGAAAGATTAAAAGTAAAAAACGAATGGTTATCTGAGTACCAAACACATTTATTAGAAAATAACGTTATGACAGAACAACTAGTACCAAATCTTATGGACAAAACAAAATATGTATTACATTATAAAAAAGTACAGTTGTATTTATCATTAGGCATGGAATTAACAAAAATCCACAGGGTGCTAGAATTTGATGAAAAACCTTGGATGGCATCATACATACATATAAACACAGAACTTAGGAAAAAAGCTAAATCACAATTTGAAAAAGATTTTACAAGCTTATGAATAACTCAGTATTTGGAAAAACAATGGAAAATTTAAGAAAGCGAACTCACATAAAATTAGTAAGAACTGACGGCTCTGAAAATGAAAAGATAAGAAAAATAATAGCCAAACCCAACTTTAATAGGCGTATAAATTTTTCAGATGAATTATCAGCAATACATGTAAACAAAACAAAATTAACATTAAACAAACCAATTTATGTTGGAATGTCAGTATTGGATTTATCAATGTATATGATGTATGATTGGTATTATAATATCCTAAAGAAAAGGTACGGAGATGACTGTACTTTATTATACACCGACACTGACAGCTTGCTGATAGATATTAAAACAGAAGATGTGTACAAAGACATGGCTGAATTGAAAGATGAGTATGACTTAAGTGATTATCCGAAATACCATGCACTGCACGATGATACAAATAAAAAAGTATTAGGTAAAATGAAAGATGAATGTGCTGGTGTTTCTATAGTTGAGTATGTTGGATTAAGGCCCAAACTATATTCTATTTTGAGAGCGGATGAGCAGATGATTGAGAAAGTAATAGATAAAATGAAAGATGAAAGTGCTGGTGTTTCGATAGTTGAGTATATTGAATCAAGACCCGAACTATATTCTATTTTGAGGGCGGATGTGCAGATGATTGAGAAAGTAACAGACAAAATAAAAGATGAATGTGTTCCTATAGATTCAAACTATGTTCTATTTTGGAAGCGGATGAGCAGACGATTGAGAAAGTAGTAGATACAATAATAAATAAAACAAAAGATGATGGTGAATCTATAGCTGAGTATATATCTAAGAATATTGGATTAAGACCCAAACTATATTCGATGTTCAGAGCGGATGTGCAGATTGTTAAGAAAGCAATGAAAGATGAAAATATTGGATTAAGATCCAAACAAGATTCTATTTTGAAAGTGAATGAGCAGATTATTAAGAAAGCAAAGGGTGTAAAAATTATGTAACCGAAAAACAAACAAACTTTGAGAACTACAAGGATGCATTGTTTGGCAAGAAAAAATAGACCCATAAAATGAATATGATACGATCAATAAAGCATCAGATATTTGGCGTAACAGTAAACAAATCTACATTATCACCATTTTACTCAAAAAGAATTTGGGTATCAGCAGGAACAATAAGTAATTCTTCTTTGACAAATCCTCTCTGTGGCGCTGGTGCTTTCAAATAATAAACTCTTATGCCTTGCGTCACCATATAACTTTTAATCTTGTGAATATCTACACTCCACATTGGATCAGTTGCTCTGCGTCTTCCACCTTCTTGTTCCCCGGGTTGATATAAATATCTTACACTTGCATTCATACAGATAGGAACACCTTTTAATATTTTTGTTTCAACAGGAGGGGGCTTTTTTGTCTCCGCATTTATTGCTTTAACAACTTCTGGTAATCTTTTTACCCACTCTCTGTTGCGTTTGTGGGAATCTATTTCCTTAGCATACTGATAACCAAACAATCTTTCAGCTAATGTTCTGTTAAATCTTTCCACTAAAGCTTGGTCTCTGTGTATTTCTGTTCTGCCCCGTCTGATATTTACTTTGTGTTTTGCCATCAACTGTGATACTGCACCCATACATTCTCTGCCTGGATCCACTTGTAATAACTTTGGATATTTCAAATGTCGACTGTATATTTTCTCAAATGCTTTAGCAACTTCTTTACTATCCTTGGAAGTCAGCGGCTCTGCTTCTTTGTATCTACTTGCAATATCAACCACAGTCAATGCATATTTATATGTCTTGCGTCCACGACCAAAGCCAAAAGTATCATGCGGCAGAAATAACAAATCAGCTTGATGCACTCCATTCTTAGCAGAAACATCAAACCTGGGTCTAATTATTTTCTTTGGTGCAGGTAAATAAATATGCCACACATCTTGTTTCTTTAAAAATTCTAATGCCTTTTTTTCACTAACACCAGCCTCTTTTGCCAATTTTTTAACTGCTGAGTAACCTTTCCAAAATCCTTTTGGGCTGTAATAAATCTTTTCCATTTTTTTCTACTAAAGATTAAACTTTATATAACTATAAAGAAAAAATGGATATCACAACTGCACGATTCGATGAACTGCTCGAAGAGCAATATCAAAATAGCACAAAGAAATGGACAGACTTGGAACTAAATAAAAAATAGTAGATACTGAATAGGGTCCATCCATGGTATTGACATTATTAGACAACGGTGAAGTATGGGCGCCTGATCATCTCAAAAATAAATTAGAGAAGAGTGCTAAACCACCATATTATATTCGACCACTTGGATTGAAACCATGTAAAAAAAAAAAAAAAAAATAGGTATCATGCATATATGACTTAGTCTTTCTAAAGGTCATTCCAAATCCAAAAAAATCCAAAGTAATTATAGTTTTAAACTATTTTTTTTTATGAACTCAATTTGTACGCCACAAATCCAGTTGCAGCCATGCCCACCACAATAAACATAATTTCTCTATTTTGTTGATCAGGAGATGATGTATACAAATCACTCAACTTGGGCTCCGGTTCCAAAAGCAAATGTTTACCAGTTATGTAATAATACTGCTTCATAGCCTGGTCTACATTATCAAAAGTCTGCTCTGCGTGATGCTCTTTTTGCTGTTGCTTATTAATAAAATCTAATCTCTCTGTTCTTTTTTTATTCCACTCCGCTTGTGCTGCGTTTAATTGTTCCACTGCTTTGTCATGCCTTTGTCTTTCCTCATCTGAATGACTTCCCATTTTTGAAAAGAAATAATGTGAACCGCTAAACGCCAATGCATTTGTTAATGCGCCACCAATCATCATTGCTACTGCACTTGCCATTTTTTATATATATTTTTTTAAAATTATTTCATAATATCCGCAGGAATAATACCTTGCTTAATCAACATATCCCTCGTAGCAATTGCTAACATTATATCCACAGACAGCATCCCAAAATCTGCCATTTTAAAATCCACTTTAGGGGCTGTTCTTTTTAGCAGTTTTCTGCCAATCTCAGAATATCCAACAGTTAGAAGTGTTTCCACTCCAGCATGATACATCATATTTACAATTTGTTTTCATTCAATACTTGGTGCCATTTTTTATATTATTTTTCATATTATTTTTTTAAATAAATTATTAAAAACAATCAAACGGGTCTTTTGGTGCAACACGAACAGCCACAGGTTGCACTGGTTGCGTAGCAGATTTCTTGTTATAAATATACAAACCCAACCCAGCAATGCCTAATAAAACCAGACACGGTGAAATATAAATTTTGTATACGTTTATTTTGATTTCGGGTTTCTCTTCATCTATTGTTATTTTTGTTATTTGATTTGCAGCATCTTGCTTTGCAGCATCTTGCTTTGCATCCTGAAGCAAACGCTTTGCCTTTCTTGCCGCTGCTCCTTTTTTCCCAGCCTCTATTCGTTTTGGATTTTTTACTTTTTTTTGTTCAACCTCAACAGGTATAACTTCACTCTCTTGGTTCTCCATTTATATTATCTATATGTTTATTTTTATTAAAATCAATATGTCTAACAGTTGTCAGTATTGCTGTAAATGGTGCTAAGCACATTCCATACCTGTAATACAACTCACAACAAGCACTTGTCAAAGCATGATTAATAAATGGGTCTTCCTCCAAATCTTCTATCAGCTTTGGTGGATTGGTTACATTAAAATATTTTGATACTCCCATCAGATACAAGTTAATAAAAGAATTGCCTAAAGTCTTGGTCATACTTGCCCCAAGCCGTGCTTCATATCTGCAGTAAAGTTTGTTAATTTCATCCGGTGGCATGCCATCTATATTCGTGAGTTGTATGTCTTTACCCAAATATTGACGACTACCACCGCCAGCCACTTTGGCTGATAATCTTTCTTTTTTTGTTTCTTGTTGCTTTGATTCATCACGTTCCGTAAAACCTTCCGACATATCTTGTAATAGTTCTTCCGCATTCATTTTTATATTAATAATTTTATTTTTTATCTTGAAATAAACATAAAACATAAAACAACCAGCTGCGATATTTATGCAACTAGTAATTGTTAGTATTGTTAATAGCATTGTTATTAATATTGCTATTTTTTTTATTAGCATTGTTAATTTGCTGCAAGCATTGCTATTAACATTGCTACTTTACTATGAGCAATGCTATAAGCATTACTATATTTTCTGATATTTTCATTATATTTTCATGTCAGTATTGCTATTAACATTGCTACTTTGCTGTTAGTATTACTATTAGCAACAGTTATAAAAAAAGTAATTATTCAACCCAATAACCAGTTGGTTGGTCAGTCCTCAAAATTAACTTGGAATATTTAGTCTTTGCTAAAGCTTTTCTTATTCTGGTTCTCTCCTCCGGCGTTGGAATAACATCATTTTCTCTCAAACAATTTTCATAACAATCTCTGTCTTTAGTGTGAAACATACACAACCATTTTGCTTGCTCCCTTAAATCTTTCAATACAGAATTATATCTCTGTGAAATAACCCACACTGATTGTTTGGCGTGGCGACCAGAGAATGCCAACTCTGATAACATATCTTTTTTCTTTGTTAATTCTTTTGTGGCGGAGCAATCATCAGTGATGTATAATATGGGCTTGCCAGCATATTTATTGAAAAATAAACGCAGCAGTTCTTGTAACATTTCTTTGCCTTTGCTAACGGGATTGACAATTATTATTTTTTTATCTCTCGGGTTTTTTACATCACCTATCCAGGATCTATTTTTATAAGCCTCGTTCCACTCTATGGTTGGACACAATATAATTATATGTTCAAAAACTCCAACAAACTCTTGTTCAAGTATGTCAAGAACAAACTCTGTTTTACCACAGCCTGTCTGACCACAGATAATAGCACTGTGTGGATATTTAGGATATTTTTGTTGTAAACTAGTATCGTACATCTTTGAATCTTCCATCTTCGAAATTGATTTGCGCATCTTGTATTATATATAGATAAATATTTAAAGGTTGATCTGCATCTGCTTTTTTATTTATTAATATCGTTATGCCTTCACTGCCGTTTTCTATTCTTCTTCCACTGCCGTATAATAAATTGTCATCACATGTTCTAAGGTCAAGCCACAAAGCATATGATTTTGTCAGATAAGTCTCAAGAGAAACATTGGTAAAGTATAAGTCCCTCGCTACTATTTCTGTCTCTTTGTTTCTTTTTGATGTTAAAGCAAAATATTTGTTGATTTCATCCCAATGTTGATATGCCTTCATACCCTGACTATACAACTGATTTGGTACTCCCTCTATTGTCATTTCAACTTTTTCAATCATTGGGTTGTAATAGGTTTCTGTGCTTGTTCTTTCTGGGTCTTCGAACAGCATTAGAATACCTTTCATGCTCTGTGCTGGTGTATTAATGTTGATGTTCCAAAGGGTTTCAGATTTGTTTGCTATTATTTTTCTATGTCGCAAGATACGATCATACATAAATACTATCTTACCATTGGTTTGCTGTCTTATTTGTCTGGCTAATACAACATCACTAACCGTATCAAATTCCAAGCAGATATTTTTTATTACATAAGATGCATCAGCTTCACTGCTTTTGATAACTTCGTTATAATCGTTAAACGTTAATTCATATTCTAACCTATCACCAAGCCCCGCTTGATAAAATGGCATATGACTTTCTAACATTTCAAAGTCCAGTGGAATGCAAAATCTATTTCCATAAGCTGCTGCTACAGCTTCATCTTCGGTGTCTGATGATTTATCTCCCGCACCAATTCTATGTTTTAACATGTTTGCTTTACCAATACCTTGGTAAGCTATGTTTACTCGTTCAGTAGGGCTTTTCCATAAATCTACATAACAATGATATATATCACTGTCATCTATTGACATGACTTCGTTGCCACTTATTCTTATTGTCATTTTTTTTACAATTGTTCTGCCCAGATTTTGGAATAGAGTAGCGTTGGCGTCTGTTCTGCTTTTAAGTTCTATTTCAAAGGCAAGACGAGCAGTACGAGGAACTATTAAATCATTAGTACTTAGATTTGAAAATCTCACAAGCAGTTGCTGGTTTTGGTCTATTTTTGACGGATTATTAGTTATTACTACACTTGTGCGAATGCCCTTGGCACCATCCACTACACTCATTTCAAATAATATTCTTCTGACTTGGTAATAGACATGAAATCGAAATAACGAACCAACCAGGGCATCAGCTTTTAAATGATTGTTGAAATCAATGCCACATCCAGTTGTCGCACACCAAATAGCAAAATTCAACTGATTCTGCCAAAATAACATCCAATCTGTTCCCCAGCTTTGGACTATAGCATCTGATTTAACGTATGGAAGTTTGTATTTTTCAAAGACATTTAGAAATGATTCTTTAAAGCCTTTACCGTCTGATGTAATGACTATGTTTTGATTTATTATATCTATCACTTTCTTGCTAAAAGTATTTGAATAGTGAGCATCCGGGTTATATTTGAATTCTTTAGAAATCATTTTTATTTGTGTTTTTATATATATATATTAAAAAAAATGTTTCATACAATTTCAAACATAGACAACTCTATTAATTTACAACAGTATATCGAAAATAGAGATGGAACTAAGTGCGTTGGATTAAAAGGTTTTACATACACTATCGGTTGGCATAATATTAATGGTGAAACCCAGCTAAAATAGAACATTTACCAGGTGGACTTTATAACTTTCAAAACTTGATAGTAAGTTTTAAAAATCTAAATGAAAATATTATTCTGGACAGTATTGAGCAAATTGTCTTCAGCATTATACATGCGCCGATAGAGACACGAATGTCAAGCGGTCTTTCAAAAATGCTGGGGTTTAAGGACAGAAAATGGTTGACAGGTACTAATATAGGAGATTACCCAATTGATTTAGCTCCTTATAAACAGCTATATGTTCATCTAAAACAAGTTAATACGAGTAGTAATTATTTCAATGGTGCACCAAGCACTATTATAGGTGTTGTTCCTGTAGTAAATAAGCAGTTTGGAGATATAGTATATACACATTCTTATCCTGAATATCACTGTCTTATGAATGGTGCAATTACTGAATTGAAAATAGAAGTCAGAGATGAGTATGTCAACAAAATAAATAATCACGGTTTGCCTATGAGTTGTGTTTTAGAAATTATTTAAAAAATATATTTTTATAAAAAAAAAACAATGAGTATATTTGGACCAACAAGACCTAAAAAAACAGAAGACTTAGAGGCTTTGATAAATGATGTTCAAAATTTATATAGGCGAATTGTGCCTTTTGTTGACCAGTTTAATCATTTAAAAAATAGAGTTGATAATCTTAAATATGGATATATAACAATATTTGCGGAGGCTAAGTGTCCACTTGTGTTGAATAGAAAACTCTCATTTGGTAATGGTGGAGCAGAATCAAATGTGGGGCATGTATGAACGCCGTGGACAGATTATGGGAATAGGTTTAGCATGTGAACGATTAGTTGGTGATGTATCTGTAATAGTTTATGTTAATGGTGTTGAACAACCAAATTATGGCATAACGCTTCACATTATCCCACGCAATCATGATAACTTTGATAAACCTTTAGAGATTGGTGCTGATTCTGTTGTTAACTTTATATGCAAGATTGCCAACGCTACCACTGTAAATACGGTGGCATCATTCTTAATTGAATTAATTTAATTTTTTATTTATTAATAAAAAATGAAGCGACCGACAGCACCAAGTATATATCCTGAGTTGCCAGTGGAAGACGGACAAAATTATAGATTACAAAAGATTTCAGAGATTGAAAAAAAGTTAATTACGGAACGAGATATACGTCAGTCTCTTTATAAAAAATACAAACGTGGTATTAATATTACAGATGGAATTGACACTACCTTGATATCTGCAGGTGTTATTATGGCTGGGATTGGATTTGTTGTTCCAGTTTTGTTACCTTTAGAAATAGCAGCAATAGTATGTGGAGCTACAGGTGTTTGTATTAATTTTATCAGACGCAAGCTTAATGCAAAAGCTCAAAAACATCATGAAATAAAAACTTTGGCACTGTCTAAGTTAAATAGTATACAGCAGTTAATATCAAAAGCGTTGAGTGATGCACAAATATCTGATCAAGAGTTTAAGATGATTTTAGATGAGTTGGATAAATATTATAGTTTAAAACAGGACACCAAACAAAAAAAGGCTGAAATAAGTGAAGTTCAAAAAAAAGAACTAGTAGAGCAGGGAAGAAAGGAAGCAATGGCAACCTTACAAAAAAGTCTAAGAAGTGTGTAATAAATTGTTTTAGTAATGTGTATGAGTACGATCCACCACCTTTGTATTCAACCTAAGTTTTAATGTTTAACCTCTATTTTGTAATAAAATTTAAACATCCAAATTTAAAACATGTTCACAATTCAATCTTAAAATCTTGGGTTATTTAGCGCCTGTAACATCCTAAATAACCAGTTAAATCGACTTAAATCGACTGTTGTGTGGTGATTTTAGATTATTTAGGGTGATTTGGTTGTGGTCCAGAAACCCCAAAATACATATATATCACACATGTAATCCATTCCATTGATCATACGCATGAAATCGACTACGTTGGTCACACATATAAACCTTTATGTGTTTAGGGTTACAATGGACCTTTTTAATAACACTATTTTGTGTTGGGAGTGGAAGGTGAGCTTTCCAGTAACACCCTGTGCAGGACTGAGTGGAAGGCGAGCTTTCCAATAACACCATGTGCATGACTGAGATGGAAGGCGAGCTTTCCAATAACACCCTGTGCATGACTGAGATGGAAGGCGAGCTTTCCAATAACACCCGTGCATGACTGATATGGAAGGCGAGCTTTCCAATAACACCCTGTGCATGACTGAGCTGGAAGGCGAGCTTTCGCGAGCTTTCCAGTAACACCCTGTGCATGACTGAGATGGAAGGCGAGCTTCCAAATAACACCCTGTGCGTGACTGAGATGGAAGGCGAGCTTTCCAATAACACCCTGTGCATGACTGAGATGGAAGGCGAGCTTTCAGTAATCAGGTAATAGCCTTTACGTGTTTGGTGTGGACAAGTAGCTTTTAAATAACACCTGTTACGTGTTAGGAGTGGACATGTGGCTTTTCAATAACACCTGTTGCGTTAGGGGTGGACAGGTAACTTTTAAATTACAACTGTTATGTGTTTGGTGTGGACAGGTAGCTTTTAAATAGCATAGGTTTGAACATATTTTTGGAGAAATGTAAGCAACAGTTAGTAATATGCAAACACAATTTCCTTTATACTAGTCTTAAAGTTAATAGTAATGATTAGACAAATTCAATTTATGTGGAAAAGCTAATGGGATGTCGCAAGGTTTTAAAACATCAAGATTACCATGTGTCTTTTTAATGCTTTTTAAATCAATTATAATTAAGTCTAAAATGTTGTTTTATTTATTTATTTATTGAAAATTACCTCCGAAATTGGTGTATTTCATAACATTTTTAGCAAGGTCTTGTACGAAGACAATCTCTACCAGGGTTCATTCCTTTTCTAACGTGTATGTGGATGCAAGGATCGGTATCCGGCTAGAGAATATATCAACGACTGTGATTTGATTACTTAACATTTTCTGTAAATGAATTTGGAATATGATGGGCTCAGATATCGTTAAAATGCACCTAGCGCTAAAAGAGGGATGGGCCTCATAATAGGCAATACTCGCTTGTATTAAACCATAATTGATGTCGGGAGCAATGTATTATAGTTTTCATATGCCCGTAAGGACATATGTTTCGGCGCTGTCCGTCCGTCTGTTTGTCGGGAGTTATTTTTTAGCTTGTCCAGCCTACTTCTCCTAAGCAGAGTTTGGTAAAACTAAATTGGAAGTGTCAGTATGAAGTCTAGTTACGCAGATCGTCGAGGCTTTTCGGCTCATTCACTTTTGGTGGAGCTATAGCCCTTTAATGATTTATTTTTAGCTTTTCTGGACTATACTTCTAAACTTCTCTTCATATTTTGGTGAAACTTAAAGTGTCAGTATGAAGTCTAGCTGCGCATATCATCTCGACATACATCATATGGTTCATTGATTGATGGAGTTATGACTCTATATTACATAATTGTCTCTGATTTATATAGGAAATACTGGGACTAGAAAAGCTATATCTACTCGTTTGCTGTACTGGGAAATATCTCCCAGTCCGGAACATTGCTCGGCCTTTTCCGTCAGTGGCGGAAATGCCAAATGACATTCCGATTGTTTTACGGACGTCTTCGTCAGATTCCTTCACTAGGAAATAACGATTACGGAAATTAACGAAGAGTTCCGGTTCCACTTGTTTTGTTTGTATGACGTAACGTCGTCTTCGATGATGTAACGTCGTCTTGGCGTTCTCGTGCAAACTGGTGTAAAAAGTCGTAAATCATTAGAAATATTAATAAAATATCATTTTAAATTATGTAATATATAGTTCAATAACCAGTGTTTTTGAGATACTGAAAATATCTCCCGAGGTAGAGAAATGGCCCCAATATAAGAACGAGTGCGGAGTACGAGTTCTTATATCGGGGCCATTTCTCTAGCGAGGGAGATATTTCCCGTATCTGAAAAACACTGGTTATTAAACTCTATTTAATGATTTCTTTTGATTAAATCCCGTTCCTACGTTACACTCGTCCGAAACTTCTTAACACATTTTGGTGAAACTTGATAGGAAGTGGCAGTTTGAGTCTAATTAGCATATAAAATTATCACGGCATTTGGGCTGATTGGCCCCCATTTATATTCATTTTGTAATTTGTTATCATGCTCATTCAAGGTCTTTATCATGATACTGCGTATGCAATCGTTGAAACGTGGCTCCGTCGTAAATGGAGTGTCTACTATAGAATTTGGAGTTCTGCAGGTAAGAAGGTTTTAGGCCCATTATCCATATTTTATCTTGATGTAAATGGACGGTTTGCCTGGCACGTTCATTCCTGTTAGGCGCCATATAACCTTTCATGTGTTGGTGAGCCTTAAAACCCAATTAAATTCAATTGACTTTTGGTAGAGTTTTGGCCCTTTTAATTTATGACTTTCTTTTGATTAAAGTCACACATTATTGTCTGGACTACTCCTCCTTTAAACTTCTCAACATATGTTGATGAAACTTGATCGGAATTGTCAATATGATGTCCATTAATGAAACTAACCTACCAAATAAAGGCAAAATTACACCACACAACTCCAGGTGTTCATATAATAATGTATATATGCCTATTAAACGTATAGGTTTATTCACAGGTTTTTAAAATACCCATGATTGAATATGCGTACGATGAATTAAGACTTGGTAACTCTTAATTCAACGTTGTTGTTATTCTTTGTATAAATTTATAGAAGAAAGGTAATCTCGAATGTACCCTTTTCACCTTTATCTGTAAAAAGAAAACTTCCCAGAGACACCCACTTGGCATGGATTGTATCTAGTAAAAGGTTTCATATACCCTATTTGTATATTTTTGCACACCTATTAAACTTTATAGTTAGATTGTCCTCAAGTTATGACATATTTTCCCAAGTACACTATTCTTTTAAAAATGGCAGGTACAACATGGAAGTTTGTTTTTGCCAGTTGGAGGGTCAGTCGTCCATGTATGTTGGATGTAAAGTGACTTTGACTGGAGATAAATTTACTCACTCAGATTTATGAAAAAGCGCCACTTGTTTTTAGAGTTTTCTCCCTTTTATAATAGTTCTCTGTCCCTGTAATACTTGTAGCGGTAACGGATTTGAAGATCATTTACCTCCAAACTGTTCCCACAAACTAGTTCATTCCATTTTAATGGACAGTATTGTCAGAGGTGGGGAAACGTCTTTAAAGAAAACAACATACAGGTATGTGTAATCAAAATAGAAAAATACAAGTAAAAAATAGTAATCAGCGGGGTTTGAACTCAGAACCCTTTGCATATAAAGTGGACTCTATACCGATATCACCATAAAAGCTAATTTTCTGGCGAGACAGTACTAGTAATGCGCTTATATACCTAATGCGCATATAAACCTACATATGTCTATTCCTTAACCCCACCTGAGACCTACTGCATACCTCCATCCTTTTATAACCTTTTGATATTTGTCAGGGCTTTAGAGATTTTTTTTGACTGCAATGAGTATTTACTCGTCAGATTTATAATGAATGAGTAACAAGGAACAGGTTCAGAGTAAACAATTTTTCGTATCGCCCTTTCTATGAAAAAAGAGACATGTATATAAGTATTGCATTTCTGGCAGAAGTGGTGATGTCATAATTCGAGTTTTGTGTTTAGGTCTTTTTCTCACAAACTGTATGTACTAAACCTTTCAAAGCTAAATTAGGAACATATATTTCTTCATTAAAGTAAAATGTTAAGCTATTTTTACCCTCAGTATATGTTAATGTTATACAAATTAAAACCTAAGAGCGGGTCTCAATTTATACACCTGAGTTGATCAGCCATGAAGCGTGCTGTCTGTAAATATTCAAGCTTCCCATGCTTTTTCAATGCCAAAGTAGCGTTGGGAAATCTTTTCTCGTAGTTACTAAGGGGAAAGCCGTTCTATTTAAAAGGACGCTTTTATTTACAAACCAATCATAATACAGTGTTAAACGAATTAGGTCAGAGCACTCAAGAGGCCAACTCAACACTTCGTATATGTTTTATTCAATAAAACAGTAGTCTAATTGGTCGATGAGTATACAGTATTCGAACAATTTTAAAATACGGATGTCAATGGCAATACAAAATATCAAATAATAGTAAACTTCGCTTAATATTTATAATATTCCACATATGATATAATACTTCTTATTAGGCATTTATTTTACAGAGAAACATAGCTAAACGCAACGTTCCTCAAACAAAATTACCATTTCACATATTCTAAATATTCAGAGTACCTCTAGGGACTGTACATTCAAGTATTTAATTATTATAATACAATTCGTTCATCAAAAACATAAGAGGCCAGATTATTTATAGTAATATGCTCTTCTGACAAATCTATAAATATAGGTATATTTTGGTCCTCTTCTATCTATTTGAGGACATTCTCAATCTGGACAATGCTACTCTATTTCTTTTTTATGCCTTCACCACCGATTGGTGAGGGGGGCATATAGCTTTAGATGTCCGTCCTTCCGTACTTACGTACGTCTTTCCGTCCGTCCCAAAAGTGTGTATGTCGATCTCCTCCCACAGTTTCAACCGATTGCTTCGAACCTTTACAGGCTGCTTACCTATGATGTCAAGATGTGCATATCGTTTCGGCGTCAAAATTGACCCAGTATTACTGGAGTTATGACCCCTTTTTCGTCAAAGTTTACGTGAAAATATCTTGTGTGTCTATCTCTTCTCATACTTTTCAACCGATTGCTTCGAAACTTTACAGGATGCTTACTTATGATGTCAAGATGTGCATATTGTTTCGGCCTCAAAATCGACTTAGTATTACTGGACTTATGGCCCTTTTTTTGTCAGATTTTACGTTAAAAGATGTTGTGTGTCTATCTCCTCCCACAGTTTTACTCCGTTTCTTTTCAAACTTTACAGGCTGCCTACCTATGATATCAAAATGTGCATATCGATTCGGCGTCAAAATCGACCCAGTATTACCAGAGTTACGGCCCGTTTTCGTCATTATTTACTGTTTACACTGATTGTTTTCAGTAGGGGGCATCCGTGTCCCATGGACACATTTCTGGCTTATTATGCCCCCACTACCGAATGGTGGAGGGGCATAATTATAGCGTTAGCCATGTCCGTCAGCCCGTCCTGAAAAGTGTGTGAGTCTATCCTCTCCCACAGTTTTCAGTCAATTGTTTCGAAATTTTACAAGATGCTTACCTGTGAGTAAAGATGTGCATATCTTTTCGACTTCGAAATCGACATTGTATTACCGGAGTAACGGTCCTTTTTTTTGTTAAATTTTACGTTAAATTATCTTGTGTGCCTATCTCTTTCGACAGTTTTCAATCGAATGTTTCGAAAATGTACAGGATGATGTCAACATGTGCATATTGATTCCGCGTCAAAATCGAACTTTTGTTATCGCAATTACGGCCATTTATATCTTCGAGTTCCGATGAATGTTTTTAGTGGGGGCATCCGTGTCCCATGAACACATTTCTAGTTTGAACAGTTTCTAGATACGACGTGCGTGAAAAAAACACATACTATGTATACGAGTATTCCAGTTGTTTATAAATGCGTTTGACATTCTTTGTTTAAAAAAAGGATATGAACGTATGCATAATCAATTTTCAACTCCTTGGAATAACGACACGTTATTAAACCCTATTATTTCTAACAACTAGTATACTGCTGACATTGGAGGACCTCTGCTCAATATATATATATGTATTACTTTTATTATTATCTTCAAGATGTTTTTCGGGATTATACGAAAACTAGTTTGTTCTCAAAATATTGACATTCGGGACATCAAAGATGGCGGACAAACAAAACAAAACAAAACGTAGTTCCAAATTCTGTCTATTGTTTACGTTTAATTTTAGCTGAAAGTTGATACAGATCACTATCTAACTACCTGTTTAAAGGGATAAATAGAAATGTAAAAGAAAAGGTTCGAAGGATAATGGTTAGAAATGCGTTGGTGGGATATAGATTATTGTCACGGTGTACTTGCTGCCCGACCGGCTTACTCATCATGCCGGCATGTACCTATAAGGCCACATTAATTAGTTAGATCGTGCATTGTTTTCATACTAGATAACCTTTCGATATGCTGAGTTCACCAAACGCTACCTTGCGGCATATGATAGATAGTATTAAGGTCTAAGGTTCTATACAAGTAAATGTCTGCTGTTCTTATCGCAGTGCTGTAACACCATCTCCTTTGGCGATATCAGTTGTTATCTAACGTCACTTATCGGACGTTTGCACGATAATTACATCTGGCATAGTAATTAAAATGAGCCGCCAATTAAGGCTCCATATATATTAATTAGTTGTGTATTGTTCTTATCGCGACACAGCCTTTACAATACCATATCTAGATCAATCCTTAATAGTACATTTGAACTTCGCGAATTTGATGGACCAACTAGATTGTCAAGTAGAGCTTTGATGTCCTGTTGTGTGTATACTATTCAAAGTTAAGGCTAAACTGTCCTATTGTATGTTTAAGCAGGGTTCTTAGTACACCTGATATACAATCAGAGAAAGTGGAATCTCTCTTCATACAAGCAATATATAAAGAAATAGCAGAGATATATCCATGATCAATATTATCAAATAATAGAAATAATATTAAACAAAAGAAATAAGGGTGAGGGTGGTTGGGGTGGGATGGTGGGGAGTATAAACAAAGAAGAAACTTGTGAAATGCATTAGGTATTATTTCGAGGGGGAGTGGGTTATGCAGAGAGTGAGAATAGCGATATGCAGAGCTATACACTATGTGCCTATGCGTTGGATGCCAGTTTGTCCCCAACGTGCCAGTGTGTTTGCGGACATATTCACGCGTAAGTGTCGAATATGTCCGCGGCAAACTTAGGGGGTGTCCCGAACAAGATAATCTGTAAAGTAGCTATCCCGCGATCAACGGCCAACTATAAATATATAAATAACACATTTTGAGAATCCAAACTCTATAGAATTAAGTTACCCATAACAGTAACAAAGTAACGCATAATTCATTTTAAGCATATTCAATCAAGAATACTTTAAAGAACCCGTGAACAAACTATACTTTTAATCGGTTCATATTAGTTTATGAACTGAACACCTGGATATAGTTTTGATAATTGATTTTGTAGTGTAATTGTGCCGTTATTCGGCGGGTTAGTTTCTTTAAAGGGGTTGATGCACTATTTTCAAAGTTTCTCTTAAAAGACTCTGGAAAACTTGAAAAAAGCTGAAAGAATTATCAAAATGCCATGAAAAATAAAGGAAATATGACCTATTGAAAATGTGCAAAGAACATAAATGGAGGCGGCCATCTTTGAACGATTACGTCATCGCGCCGTTTTACCATATATGGCAAATTGATAAAATGTCTTTTAAATTTACATCTTTATATTTATTTTTAATCAATTTGCAGTGGGTTTCTTTGCTTTAAAATACATTTTGTCAATAGCCATATATGGTAAAACGGCGCGATGTTTCAGGTGCCGTCTCGCTCATATCACTAGAGCAGTGGCAGAAAAACTATAATGTGGCTCCAGCGTAAATGCAGTGTCTGCAATAGAATTTGCTGCAACTCTGCAGTTCATGGTTAGAAGGTTATAGGCCCGTTCTCCATATTTTATCTCGATGTACATTGAGGATGGGCCTGGCATGTTCATTCCTGTTAGGCGCCATATAACCTTTCATGTGTTGGTGCGCTTTAAAACCCTAATTCATTTCAATTCTTGCAGCCATAATGAAACTACAGGTAAGGTCTTTAAACCTGTAAAGATCTTAGAAAAAGTCAGCTAATAAAACTTAGATGTCTTCAGTACAGAATATAATAGGATCATTACTAGAGTAACGTGTACTGGAAGTTTGTATCGCCTCTCGTAGGTAAATGCCAGATCAGGATCACACTCGAGCCTGATCTGGCATTTACCTACGAGAGGTGATACAAACTTCCAGTACACGTTACTCTACTAGTAATGATCCTTTTACTCTAGTAATGAACCTTTTATTATATACCTCTTACACATCATTAACGTAGAAATATTTACATTGCTATTGCATACACATTCAATAAAGCATAATATTTCTCGATAAAGTGCAGCGGGAAAATGTATGTAGTTTTAAGGTGTTGGTGTTCATTGGTCTGACCTACTTGTTTTGTTTGTATGAAGTAACGTCGTCTTGACGTTCTCGCGCATAGTGGCGTATCATTGGAAAACCGCTGTTCTATTTTTAGTAAGATAGTGATACTAATTCTATTTTTAGTAGCATAGTGATAACCTGTAGTGTGATACTTAAGGAATTAAATACGCTCTTTTGTTTTTCATTGGGGTATGAAAATATTTAGGTGGTTTAAAGTGTGTGGAGTCCGAAGCACCCAAATATATTTCATACCCCAATGAAAACCAAAAGAGGGCATTTCATTCCTTATATTTACATAAATATTTACCTTTAAAATGGCTTTGATTTCTTCTCAATATACGCCAGATTTACTATTTATTTCGAAAAAATAGTTTATTACACGGGGATTTTTATGGAGTAAAATGTAACACCCGTTACGATCGGCAACATTTTAGACACACCCCTCATGCGCAATATTCTATTAAGTTAAGCTCCGCCCATCATCCAATGAAAACCGTTAAAGGGCATATCATGAGGTATTCCGAAGGTTATGGTATTCATTGGAAAATTAAATGCAGCGTGTCAAATAAGATTCATCGTAGCGAATGCAATAGCGATGTAAATATTGGTTGATGTATTCCATTGTAAAAAAATGAAGGTACTATGTATATATTATTGATAGGTATATAATAAATATCAGAGGAATATATCTTATATCTATATATAGTATGTTAAAATAATTATTAAAACTAAAGTGACTGTCATGCCATTTCAATATTTATTGTTCTTGAAATGTTTAATCTTCTGACTAGGCAGACCTGTGTTAAACATATAGTTCAGATACATTTTTCTTTAATAACTCAAATACAGTTTTAATACTTACTTAACCCAATATTTTTAACTCTATCAGCCATTGTTGAGCCGTGGTACTATTCATTTGTAGCATATAGTGTTACCCTTGTCCGTCAGACCTGATGGTACGAAAACGTTTTACAAGTTCTAACTTAAATCCATTTCTGAGACACCAAAAGCTGTAGATCGTTCAAACTTAACACATGTTCACATCTACATGACAAACAAAAGTAGAGCAGTATGAATGACCATGACCTACTTTTCGGACTTTTTTATTTACATGATTGAAGCTAATTTAGGTGGCTGTTATTGCTAAAGTGGGTCATCCATGACCCACGAACACGAACAGTATGTCAAAGTCACTGTGACCTCATGAATATTAACACTCTTTTGAAATAATCAGGAAAAGACTCATCCTAAACAAATCCTTTACAGGTCAGTAGGCCAAGGTGATAAGGGTCAAGCTCACCTTGACCCTTTATGGACATATTAAGCATTCCGCACAAGACAATAAGAAAGCTCAGAAAATATATATCGGCCTTGTTGAGAAGAAAACAACCATTGTTTTAGGGTCTGGAGGTCACTGTAAACTGACCATGGTGGGATAAGTATACATGTTGGGGTCAATATGTTCAAGGTCAAGGTCATTATTACCTAGCTGATAATGAAAACCCTATCTCTCTATAACTCTCCAAGATTTGTAGCTAGACGCATGAAACTTCAGAGGTAGACTTTCCATGGATATCACCTATAACAGGTTCAACGTTAAGGTCACCATGATATACTTCCGTGGTCATAGAGGGGATATATCAGTCGGCCCTTGTCTGTGGCAGTTCTCTTTCAACTATTGACATATGTAAATAAGTACCATTTGCAGTGCACTTGTTTTCATTGTTAAAGAAACTAACCCGCCAAATAATTGCAACATTACACTTCAAAACCGTATATCAAAACTTTATCCAGGTGTTCAGGTCATAGAATAATGTATATGTGACGATTCAAATTATATATTTATTCGCGGGTTCTAAAAAATACCCGTGATTGGATAAGCATAAAAGGAAGTATGACTTGGTAATTCTCAATTCGACGCTTCATTTTTGGGGTTTGGTCTGGCTTGTTAAAGCCGTCTATATTGTGTCTATAGAGTTTGGATTCTCAAAATATGTAAGTTATATACATACCTCGTCGTCTGTAGGTTTATAAACGGTGAACATATGTTGTAAATTTATTTGGCTGTTGTTGGCGGGATAGCTGCTTTAAATCTTATGAAAAAAATCCAGTTAGGACTTTGAAGCCGAATACTCTCAGTACAGTAGTGATCAGTTGTATACATCTAAGTGGTGACTACAGTTCCATGTGCGCACATCCCAGTATCTGTGGGTACCCAGTATAACAATGACCTATTTAGATTATGCATAAAATTTGCTATTTTGAAAAGTCAATAAGACTTGGTCATCTGGTTCATTTATAATGTATTATTTATTGTTATCGCTCGCATGAATGCACTGCGGTCCTTAGTTCAACAACAAGGCATATATCTGAAGGGCAAATGTACACCAAGCATACCGACAGTTAATCTTCTGCATGCATGGCAGATTAGGCCATGTCCAAACAGCTGTGTCTGGAACATTAAATACACACATAGTTTATTTGGACATTAAACCACTTTACACTGTTTTTTTCTCCAATGTAACTAGATCAACAAAGGCCACCATTGAGCATTTTAATTCTCCCCAGGATATCAGGATAACTGGATATTTTGAAATTATAGTCAGACACTTTTTTGCAAAATATTTACACTACAATACTATGCGCATGACCAGGTACTGTAACTCATTTATTTTTTATTTTGACACAAATATGGCCCCTTTTATGTTTAGGGAAAAAGTTTCTTCAAAGTTTGTATCTAAGCTTGTCAGCTTAGTCTTATTGGTTAATTGGATGCTGTACACTTTACTTCAAAAGTATGTTATGTTCTCTTTAATGCGCGATGATTATTGTGGCAGGCCAATGGCAAAGCTTTACGCCAAAACACTGGGCTTGCTCATTATTTCACCCTAAAAATATATGGGTACGACTGAGTAGAAGGACACAAAAACTGAAGCTGCGAATCTACAAGGATGTTGAAATTATTCAGAAGCCATTGTTGACATATTTGCCGATCTTAAAAGGGAATAGTGTAATGTCATGATTTAACACGTCGAGCACATAAACAATCCAACATCTTAAAAGTTACGGAAATGTAATAGTATACTTGTATAATGTAATAGTATACTTGTATAATGTAATAGTATACTTGTATCTAGAAACACGATAAGTCAATGATTAATTATAATTTAGAAAATATTATATCAAACAAAATGTAAGGTTTTGCAGAGACGTGTAATAAACCATTATTAAATCACTGGGTTTTGGTATCGTGTTTGCTTTACTTGGAGTGTACATTGTTTTAGATTAACAGTTTACGCATATGAAAACGTGTATTAGCCAAGATCCGTCCCGTCCAAAAGCATAGGCATCTAGGTCTAATGCGTAACCAGCAGTGTGTGAACGCTTTTTACGTCTTCAGAATGTTTGATGCAACTAGTTATGTGTATTTCTATCCTATTAATGTATGCCGTCGTTGTACGTTACAATAATAATCGCGGTCTTCCAGGCGCGTAGCTGCCTATACGCGAGTACGCGGCTGAATCCACATGATTCTGACAAAAGCACCTCAGAACGCCCAGAATGCACCAGATTGCACCATTGTTTTCAAAATTTTCAGGGGTGGGGGGGGGGGGTACTGGGCATGCCCAAGGACCCCCCTAGCACAATTATGAATCCACATGAATAGAGGGCTAGCTACGCCTCTGTCTTCGTATATGTTACTTAGTATACCCTTGTTATTATATCGTTCAAATAAAGCATATTTCTATCACAAAACAATACGAAACTAGCGTTATAATTAAATCCCTACGAATAAAGTGTCCTAGTTCAGTTCGTATGCACAAACAGTCCAGACTCTAGTGTATCTATATACCTTTAGGGTGTCCTAATGGTTAAAAGGCGGAGGGACTATAATCCTTTAGAACCAGACTCATGCACGCACGCATGGCAGATCTATTTGAATTGAAACCCATCCCCTCCAGTAATAATACTTCTATATCTGGACGTGCACATGTAGGCATGTAGGTCCTTTAAATAAACATTGCGCGCGTGACTTTTATCTTTACCCATAGAGATTATAAGACTCTTTCATGGGTATCCGGTGAAGATAGGGAATTTCAACCCGAGGAATACGTGTTTTTATTTGAACAGAGGCTCTGCCGAGGTTCCGAGTAAAACTCCCTATCTGAACCGATTACCTATAATAGACTATCTTTCTTGCACATCAGAGACATGTTGTGTGTTTACGCCGCCAGCTACTGACGTTTTGCATGTTTTCCTGCGTACGTGTGACTTTTATCTCGACCCTATGATGAGATGGAAATATCTAGCCCTGGTAAAATGACGGATTTCTTTGTCCGGTATGCAAGAAAAGTCTTGCCATCCCCCATGTGAAATGTGGATAGCCTTTTCCGGTATGCAAGAAACTAATAGGTAACAGGAAGTAAATCAATGTGGTCGAAAGGAGTTCCCAAATATATATTCCCCTAACCATTTTTGTGATAAAAGGCATTTTTGAGTATTTAAGGCCCGTTTTATTTTTTGGGCTGAAATGATTTTTTTGACTTGTTTGTGAGAGCTAAGAACCATTTGCATGGTTGTATGATTTGATTTTATCAACTTGAAAGTTTTGAAAGTGAAAATAGAACACATGTAAGAAGTTTCGAATGAATGCAGTTTGTTCACGTTGTCAGCAAAGATCAGAATTTTATTTTCTTATATGCCACATGACCCCTACCATTCTCAGCAGTTTTCTAGAGAGGAAGGTCTCATGATTAAGAATATATAAGTGAATCTTAGTTTGAACTACATTTTGAAAAATGGCTAACTAGAAAGCTTGGAAAATATTGTACAGGACTCAATGGCATTTGTTTTACTTCCGGTACACCTATATTCATGACATGTTATGCTCTCTGATAAGTTACGAAACACATTTACACGGTTACATTTTAATATACTAGTAGTTTGTTTCTCATGTAAAACTTATTTTCTAAAAAAAAAACTAAATCAGGTAGACCAGCCGACCGACGGTATAGGATCTGATCAAAATACACTACTCCATTACGATTAATGTGGCCCAGTGGATAGCGCGGTGACTTGAAATCCGGAAGACCCGGCGTCAAGCCTCACCGGCACCACTTAGTATGTCGTTGTGTTCTTGGGTAAAATACCTGCCCATTACCTACACTCCGCGCAGAACCAAATGAATATAGGCAGGTTCCTCGATGGATTCCTATGTATCCTTTTTGAGGCAGGTCTAAATAACCTATGATGTGTTAATGGGCCGTTAAACAACTGGCAATTCAATGAAATTACGAGTTTAAACAAATACGACACAGTTAAAAGTGATCCCTGTACGTCAGCCGCGATAAACAAGCCCGACAGACATTTTTTCAGTTATGGCAGGTTTTATTTCAAGTTATATAGTTGAACAGTTTAAAGTCAAAATGCGAAACGTGTCAACCAGCCTCTTCTGTGCGTCTGGAATCGTCCCTGAAAGAAATAAGAATGACATAAAAGACCAGTAAGCATCTATCACTGTATAATGTTTAGACTGGCTGTCGTCTTAGTGGTTATAGTTTAATTTAATCAGAATCAGAATCAAAATAAAATCTTAAATCTAAAAGTGTTTATCAATATTTTCTGAACTAAACTCTGAACCACATATGAAGACAATAAATCAAAGGTGACTTAATGCAGACTATTCTATTTGATGATAACTTGTGTTATCTCAAATATTATAAACATGAACAAAATAAGGACGTGGCAAGTCTATATAACATGTTGCTAGTTTCGTTCCAATAGTTCATTCCTAGCTGAAGTTATTGTCCAGACGCAAAAAGTGTGACTACCGATAGACGACTGACGATGGACAAGGTGAAACCTGTGTGTCCACCAACATATAAATAATACAATAAAAGATCAAATGGGATTTTTTGTATAATTTTAATTGTCCAACTCAAATTATAAAAATGATTAAAATATATATCTATTACATTTTAAAAGTATAGTAGTGAATTTGCGTTTCTTAAAAGCAGAGTGGCCACAGAAATCTCAGTATAAAATTCCTTGATATTTCCTTGATTTTTGGACGATGCCCTCAGGCAACCGTCCTAAGTAGTGGGAATTCTGGCGCACAACGAATTTAAGAGCACCAGATTACAGCGCGATAAAAGAATTTTCTAGGCTGTAAATGGGCAAAAGATCCGTATATTGATAACATTGATAAATATGTAAGCGTTGGTAAACATTAAGTGATTTTAACTTAAGTTTAAGTAATAGGCTGTTTTTGAAGGGATTTGATCCTGTATAAATTAATGCGCATATGCCTTATAACGTAAACAAGTGTCTAGGTTTACCACCACTAATTACATGTAAACCTCCGAGGTGTAGAAACAAGTGTCGAGGTTTATCACCACTTATTAGATGTAAGCCTCCGAAACAAGCGTCTAGGTTTACCACCACTAATGACATGTAAGTCTCCCAGGTGTTGTTCCTATAATAAAAAGTAATCCCTCCTTTTTTGATAAAAACGGGCATTATATGTAGGGGGAAAATGCCCATTTCTATTCGATTTTGTGGTTGTATGTATAAGAAGCGTATTAATAAGTTTTACTGGATCATTAATGAACATTTTAGAAATTTCGACTCTTTGCTTACACTTTGTTAGCAATGAAAACAGTCAGTCAATGAAAACAGCTGTACCCTTGACCTGTTTAGTAAACAAACAAGAACTTTCGTACATGTCTTGTGACCCCACCTTTTCTGGTGATTTTCTATATGAACATTACACTTAGGGATCACTTTCTCCATCCTCACTTCGAGATCACTTTGGGCAGAGCTATGCCCCTTTTCACCAAACCTTAATCTGCAGCCTAACCTGGCTCATAACTTGGCAAAGTCATGAAACTTTATACAGTTCTTCCTTATCAATTGTCCAAATTGTCAATTGTCCAAAGCAAGTTTATGCTCTTTATTATAAACTTAAACACTAACAAAAATCTGCTCCATACTTCATGAAGGATTGCACCCCAGTCTTCAAACTTTATAGTTACATTGTCCTTTCAAAAATATGCACATGACAGGCGACAAAATTTAATTTTCCATGGAACACCCTTCTAGTTTTTGCAATAAATCAATTAAAATTAAAAGTGTAAAAAGAAGGTCAAGGTCATTCATGATGACCTACCTTTTATAGGGGCGTACTGTTGGCATTTTGATGTAGTGTTAGGAACTTTAAAAACTGTATGGCTTTTTATTAGCTGGATTAAGAATCAAATCCAGGCTTATAGTTTGGCAATTACCGTCTGTCTGTCCGTCAATGCGTTTTGGTTAAAGTTTTTTGTTTTTCTTCAATTCTCAAAAGCTTTGATACTTGACACACATGCTCATTATCAATACACAATGTTGTATAAAAAGAACCATAACTCTGTCAAGGATTTTACTGAATTATCCCACTTTTCTAGTTAGATTTTTCAGTTAAAATGTTGAAATCGCAACCCACTGTTGGCGTATTTGAGTAATGGTCTTCATAAAAAACTGGAATGTAAATTACTAAGTGCAAAAGCAAGTCAAGGTCATTCGTATTGTCCTTCCTTTCATTTGCACATATTGCTGGCATGTTAATGTAAACATGAATAAAGCGCTAAGGCATCCAGTGTCTGAGTGTAACAAAGAACTTTAATGTAATTAATTTGTATGTACGGACAAGGGTAACAGTTACTCAATATGACCACTGCACTTTTTTCCACAGAGTTCAGTTGGGCAGTTGGTACATGCGCACTCCACTTTCGTGATAGGGAAAAAAAGCATAAATGAATGTTAAAGTTACCCGGTATTTACACTTGTGTCATTATTTTGCAATTTCCTATATAGGCATATTGTGACATTTTTATAACAGTCAAGCATTGTCACATGTACCTGATTATTTGCAGACACGTATTGTGTCATGCTTAGCATATATGACCATGTAACCCTGCCGGTATAAGGATTTGTCAATGAATTAAAACAGTCTTCTCAGCAAACTAACAAACAACCTTTTCAATTTATATTTATTCGCCTGCATAGCATGGCAGACACTAAGGGATCACTTTATCCATCGTCTATCGTCGTCCGTCCATCACACTTTAACCTGCAACCTAACCCTTGCCATAACTTGAAAAGTATTTGATCTATGGTCATGAAACTTCACACACATTCATCTAACCTCAACGAATGTTGTTACACATGTCCAATAATGCCGACATTCATTTCAGCAGAGTTATGACCATTTTCATAAAACTTTTACCTGCAACCTAACCAAGCTCGTAACTGGCCATAGTTTAAAAAGTATTTGGTCTATATTTATGAAACTTCACACACGTCTTTATCTTGACCAAAGGAATGTCATAACATATGTTCCATAACTCTGACTTTCATTTAGGCAGAGTTATGCCCCGTTTTATAAAACTTTAACCGGCAACTTACCCTGGCTCATAACTTGGCAAAATATTGAATATGGTCATAAACATTTATACAGATCTTCTTTATCAATTTTTCAATGCAGGTTTATGCCCCTTTTTATCTACTTAAACACTTTAAAAAAATCTCTATAATTCATAAAAAATTGCGTCAAACGTTATCGTTACATTGTCCTTTTTAAAATAAGCTCATGGCAGGTGACAAGTGGTCCATGGAATATCCCTCTAGTTGGTTATAGCTGTTAAGATTGTTATATGTGTTAAAAAATATAAAATACCTACCTGCATCATATTTGGATCGTATCAGTTCTTTTTCTATAGTACTCAAAATATGCTACGGATAAGAGATTAATTTGATATAATTTTTAGACAAACATGAAGAGACATTTTACCGTATTAACAATTTAAATTGACATGTCACAACAATTTTGTAATTGCGAGAGGTCGAGTTTTTATAATTATATTGAGGAATATAGCGAACAGTCACATATTTGTACCTCTTGTCACACAAATATCCATAATGTAATTAATGATCCTTAGCCAGTTTTTATTAGTATACTCATAATATGCTTTCAGTCTTATTGTTTGTGTTGATTTGCTTTCTATAATAAAGACTAGGAAACTATTTATTTGTTTCGTTTAATATGTGCTCTTCACTTCCCCGTGTGGTTGCCTGGATCGAATACAACCACAACAATCTCACAAACACACTGTCACACTGCCCTCCTCCATTCATATTAATTTTGTCATTTTTTTGACATGCTCATTCAAGGTCTTTATCATGACATCGCGTATGCAAACGTGGAAACATGACTCAATCGTAAATTGAGTGTCTACTTTGAATTTGAAGCAATCTGAAGTTCTGCAGGTAAGAAGTGCTAGGCCCATTCTCCTTATTTTATCTTGATGTAAATGGAGGATGAGCCTGGTATGTTCATTCCTGTTAGGCGCAATATAACTTTTCATGTGTTGGTGCACCTTAAAACGCAATTCAATTCAATTCATGCTCCTCATTGCTACATGTTTCATGTTTATTATCAGTATCTGGTAATTTCTTGTTGGACTTAAACTATTCTCAAACATGTAATGAATGAATGGTGTTTTACGGCACGTCAACAAAAAAATAGGTCATATTATGCGCAGAAAACGATGAAAATTGAAGGAATGGAGTAGTAATTAAAATGTAATGTAAACATATAATGATAATGTAAATCTAATGCTGCCTTAGCAGCACTATCAGCTCTATCAGTACCACGTATTCCTACATGGCATGGAAGACAGCATAAAATAATAACATTATCAACTATAATAGAATTGTACGTTTCTAAAGGTTGAATCACAACTGGGTTATCATGTTTCATATTAACCAGGGCTTGAAGAGATGAAAAGGAATCAGACAAGATTACAAAATGATCATCGTCAGATTCCTGAATATAGTTTAAGGCAAGTTCAATTGCCTTAAGTTCAGCTGAAAAGATAGAGGCCTTGTCTGGCAGGCGGCTCTTTATGCTGTGTTTGTGAACAACAGCTGTTACAGTTACAATATCTCCATATTTAGAACCATCTGTGCATATATGTTGAAAGTTAGTGTATTTCGATTTAATGAAATTAAATTTGCTTTGAAATATAGTAGGATCTGTACTGGATGTGTTACCATTACAAAGATCAAAAATAATTGTTGGTGTTTCCAAAGTCCACGGTGGATTTGTGGTACTTGGCAATCAAATTTAGGTCGATTTCAATGTGTCTTGATTTTGGTTTAATACAACGACCAATGATGGAATGGCCTTCGGTTTTCGATTCATAACTAGGATTAATAACAGTATCGAAAGTCTTTATTCGTGTTATATTTTCTTCTTTTCTGGAGTTAATATGAAAACTCTAAATTGTATTTGTTTTTTATGCATCATGTATGATTCGCTCGAATCGCTGGCATATATATGGTTCATGTAATTACTAGTAAGTATATGCGTAGTGTTAAACTCATTACTACGGAAACGTATATCGGCCATATGGTTTATGATGACTTAATTAAGAAGTCTTTGCCTAAAAATATTTCAGGAGAAACCTTAATCTGATCGCAATTGCATCTCTTTGACAAAATTACGATATCATAACCGCATTCCAAAAATAAATAATGTGAATATGTATTTAAAATAAAGTGTATATGCTTTTTTTAATTTACATTTAATTAACTTTGTTATCATTTAATTTCTTAGTTAAATCGATCAATTTTGGATATTTAAAACATAATAGACCGCATCTGCGCACGCCTAAACACCAGGGAGAAAAAACGGCTTTAGCAGTTAGGACGCTGTTTGAACGGACTGTATTTGTTCCGTGAACAAGAAATAGAAGCACATCTGCAGGACACCCACGAAAGTGGAGCGGGCATTTAGTGTTACCCTTGTACGCCCCGTCTGTCAATCCCTCTGTCCTTTCGACCACCCGTAAAGTCCATTTTTAATTTACAATATTTGTTTGACTATAGCGGTGCATCGGTGTCGCATGGACACATAGTTCTGGGATTATAATTATTTGTTGGCCTATTTAATTTGCATGTCAGAGAAATAACTGAATTGCATTTTAGGCTATTATTAAAATTATGTTGGTTTGCCCAAAATATCGGCATCTCCAAATCTTTTTACAGTAAAATATGATTTTATTTTAAAAAAAATTTTAATAGTGTGCTTGTTTAATGGTATGATTGTTATATGGTAAGATCGTTTAATAGTATGATTGTTTAATGGTATGATCGTTTAATAGTATGATTGTTTAATGGTATGATCGTTTAATAGTATGATTGTTTAATGGTATGATCGTTTAATAGTATGATTGTTTAATGGTATGATTGTTTACAGTGTTAATTAATGGTATGATTGTTTAATGGTATGGTTGTTTAATGGTATGGTTGATTACAACGTTAATTAATGGTATGATTGTTTAATGGTATGGTTGTTTAATGGTATGGTTGTTTACAACGTTAATTAATGGTATGAGTGTTTAATGGTATGATTGTTTACAACGTTAATTAATGGTATGATTGTTTAATGGTATGGTTGTTTAATAGTATGATTGTTTAATGGTATGGTTATTCAATGGTATAATTGTTTAATGGGTGTTTAATTGTATGAGTGTTTAATGGTATGATTGTTTAATGAAATGGTTGTTTAATGGTATGATTGTTGAATTGTATTGTTGTTTACTGGTATGATTGTTTAATGGTATGATTGTTTAATGTATGATTGTTTAATGGTATGATTGTTTAACAGTATGACTGTTTAATGGATGACTGTTTAATGGTTCGATTGTTTAATGGTATGATTGTTATATGACTGTTTAATGGTATGACTTTTTATTGATGTGATTGTTTAATGGTATGATTGTTTAATGTTATGATTGTTTAATGGTATGGTCGTTTAATTGTATTGTTATTTAATGATATGAGTGTTTAATGGTAAAATATTTTAATGGTATGATTCTTTAATGATGTGGCTGTTTAATGGTATGCTATTTTAATGATGTGTTTGCTTACAGTGTTAGTTAATGGTATGCTTGTTTAATGGTATTGTTTAATGGTTTGATTAATGGTATAGTTGGTTAATGGTATCATTGTTTAATGGTATGGTTGTTTTAATGTTGTTGTTTTTTGGATAGGAATTTTGTCTACACGGTTAAGATTTTCAACTTTGCAATACCCACTATACTAAACTCATCTTTAATAAGTACAAAAAGTAGTGTCCAAACAGTTAAACTTTAAACAGCATTCACAAAAGAATCTGACATACATGGTAGGTGAAAAATCCATACCTACCTGACCGTCTGAAAAATCTAAGGTCGGGCAAACTAATATATTTTTAAATGTGGCCTTATTTAACGGCTGATCAACACATTATACTATATAATTTAGAGCCGACCATAACAATGGTAGCAACCTACGTCACGCGCACGCGCCTAAACGGATCCGTTTACATACACGGAAGCTCGATTCGGTAGCTGGTAAGTTGATTTTTATTAAGATTTACAAAACATTTGGTAAATTGACAATGCCCACCGTACCGCATGGATTAGAAGGCTTTTAGTAAACCTTAAATAAGCTGTAAACTCCCAACCGTTTGTTAGTTTACTTCGATACAATCGCATTTCCACCAAAATGTAATAGTCCATGTGACAGACCTCGGATTTAGGGGTATCATTACCAATTTGATGAATAGATTCAACCATGATTTTCAGTTAGCCTGGTGTCTGAAGTGTCCAAAATTGGTTGATGGACTTCCGGGTCACTTTGCTAAATGCCATTTTGGCGGCCATCTTTAAATATGGCCGCCGTTATTTCATTGAAATTGAGCGCGTCAGGGAAACCTTCATAACTCCTCAACAGATTCACCTATTGATATGGAATATGGCTCAAAATGTTTGCAATGAAATTATGCATCTGCTGGTATATAATACATGTTGTTGAATGAATTATATCTTTTTCAAATCAACAGATTATTCTGAAAAAAGCAACGTTTTAGTATTTTTTTTCAAGATTTATTTTATAAGTTTACTACCAAATCATGTTCAGAGTAATTTTAGTCAAATTATGTATTTGGTCTTCTTAAGTTATTAATTTGGCAACAATAAATACGCTCAGTAGCCCTCTCTGTACAGCGGTGGCCGCAAACTCAACAAAAATCTTGAGTAGACTGTCAATCAATGTGGTACGTCGGCGAGGCAGGGTACCAACTGAGTGAACGTTTTGCTTGGTCTCCAATCTGGGGATTTCCACCAATTTTAGTTTCGCTTCTGGAGAATTCGAAAAAAGTTGAGATTTTCATGCAGATGCTGCGTTCCTAGGGTAAGTTTCTATGACGTCATAGTCACCTTTAGCGGACTATGACGTCATAATCTATTATGACGTCACACCTAGACTAGAAACAAACCAGTTGAACTTTCCAATTTGCTGTGACAAGATCCTGTTCTGGACTACAAACGTTTGTCACCATGGCTGATTTTCCTAAACGGCGGAAACTTGACCAGGTTTCATGTTTGATCTGTGGGGAGCATGCTTCATCAGATGAACTTGTGAAACCAAAAGATGCAGATTCCTGGCAGACACTCTGTGACGCGGCAAAGATTAGGTTATTCGATCCGATCTTGACTTTAAAAGTAGACGATCCAACTAATATACCAAATGTGTTTTACCATCGTGAATGCAGATCAAAGTTCACTCACAAGAAAGAACTGTTAAGATTCAAGAAGCTCGCTGATGACGAGGAGAAAGAATCTGCAACACAAAGGAAATCATTACGTCAAGGCGCATCAGAAACCACTCGTGTATATGATAGATTATGTGTCTTCTGTGAATGCAGGAACAAGTGTTTGAAAGGTACATCAACTCGAGAATCGTTGATTCAGGCAATAGATCTCCGGGCTGACATGACACTTCGAGCTGTCGCAACTGAAAAAAATGACACAAAGATGTTAGCAATTACCTCGCGAGATATAGTAGCAGCTGAGGCGTGTTACCATGCATCATGCTACAAAAAATACACCAGTGTCCGAAAGCAAAACACCTCAACTGATTCTGCGGTGAATGAGAAGAACGATGACTATAAAATTGCAGAGGCTAAAGCATTGCAGATGTTGTACAGGTATATCCGCCTCAACCTGTTTTTAAACCCTCGTATTTTCCCAATGGGAGACCTTACTTCAAAGCTAGTTTCCCTGTTACAGGATGAAGGCATAGATGAAATTAAACCATCAACTAAAACGCATATCCGTAGAAACCTTGAGTCTGAATTTGGTGATACTTTGCACTTCTTCTCCGCTGGTACTAGTAACCATGTTTACATTATACCAAACAACCTTTCAGCAGATGCCATTGCTTGTGACTATATAAATGTGAAGGACAAACTTGAAACATACAAACACAGTCAACAATGTGAACAACTGATTGTTCAGGTTGCTCAAATAATACGAGATAAAATTTCAGAATGTGTAAAAGAGCAGGCCTGGCCACCTACTCCACAGGAGTTGACTGAAGACTATGTTCAACTTCCTGATTGTCTTGTACAGTTCTTAAACGTGCTTATTGGTGGTAATCAGTCTGTTATATCTGATAAAGCCCACCGGCTGACACTCTCATTCGGTCAGGACATCATTAGTGCTGTTACAAATGCTCGTGTTCTAACTCCGAAGCATATCCTCCTTTCATGGGCTATCAAGGCTTTGACCGGAAATGTTGAACTCATTAAGACATTGAACCGCCTTGGTCACGCATGTTCTTATACACGATTACAGGAGATAGATACAGCCTTGTGCGTGGAAAAGATGAGCAGTATAGATGAAAACAAACCCGCCCTTCCTTCATGGGCAAATCCATGCATAACAACTGTCCTCGCCTTTGACATTATTGACAGGCAGGAGGAAACACTAAGTGGTGGAGGCACATCGCATCGTTTAAATGGTATTATTATTCAACCACAAACTCTCTCATGTGCACCAGAGAGAAAATCAACTGTCGACAAAAAGAAGAAACGACATTCTTTGGAACTATCTGAGCAACAACTGCCCATTTACATCTCAGCCAAAAGGACAGGTCCTCCGGCGTTGAAGTCTGCCAACCTGTCCGTACCTCTGTCTGATGCAGTCCAGAGGGCAAGGCAGAAATATTTCCTATGGATGATCACCAGACTTCATGACACTGTCAACCAAACAGTTAGCTCTTGGACTGGATTCAACATCAAAACGAGAGACAATGTAGCCGTAAAGCCTGACAAGGTTGGGTACTTGCCCACAATCAATTCGCCAGCGACAGAACTAAAGACTGTTCAAGAGATCCTTTCACAGTCAGTCTCCATTCAAGAGCAGCTAGGCCTGGACAAGATTGCTGTTGTTATGGACCAGGCTCTGTATGCTAAGGCAACAGAGGTCGCCTGGAAACAACAACTTAGATTTGAGAATATACTCCTGATGATGGGTAATTTCCACGTTATTTGTAATATGCTGTCAATCATTGGGAAATTATTCCGAGATGCAGGACTTCGGGACCTAGCCGTCGAAGCTGGGGTAATAGCCGAGGGTTCAATAGACAAAGTTCTAGATGGAAAGCAGTATAATAGAGGTGTTCGTCTGCACAAACTAACTTACGAAGCACTGATGCGACTTGTATGGAGGAGATTCGTTGAATGGTTAGAGAATGACCACAGTGCGGACCTGCCACATTTAGACGTAACGTTGCGTGTTGTGATGGCTATGCATGATGATACTTGTGCGGCCACACTGGAATCTACTACGAATGAGGAGTCTTGCCAGAAGATACTCCATCTGCTAGGTTGTTACCTGGATGTTTTGCGGCATGACAGTGGACATTTGGCAGCTTTTTGGATGATGTATCTTGACATGGTTGAGATACTGCTGGGACTAATTCGCGCAGATCGTGAAGGTGACTGGTACCTACATTTATTCAGTATTAGAAATATGATTCCTTGGTGCTTTGCATTGGACAAGACAAACTACGCTCGCTACCTACCAGTATACTATGCACAGATGACACGATTAGAGGAGACATGCCCAGACCTCCATGCTCACTTTCTAAATGGTGGGTTCTCCGTTCAGCTTGGGAAAGCAAACCCTTTTGCGAAGATTGCCATTGACCAGACTGTCGAGGAAACGGTTAACAAAGATACCCAAACTGCTGGTGGAACGAAAGGCTTCAGCTTAAAACCTAGTGCTCTGGCACGCTTTTACCTGACAGCTGAACACAGAGCTGAAGCTTTGAGACAGCTTCGAGACTTCGTATCATCATCGAACCAGAGTCAGCAAGGACTTGGTCATACCGACCTACAGCCATCGAGGGTAAAGAGGGATGAGGCTGATGTGATGTCTATTGTCGATATGCTTGAAAACAACTGGACAAACCCATTTTCCAATCAACTGTCAGATCTTATTAGCCTGTCTACTGGTGCAGCAGCTACATCAGCAATAACAAATGATATGTTGAAGGCTCACAGTAAAGGTGAAGAGGCTCTAAACATTCACATGGAGAGGCTGGAGACAGGGTCAGGATTTCATGATCCGATCAAGAAATTGAAATTACAAACATTTAGTGCCTTACAGAAAAGCACTGTTGTCAAAGCTGGTGCCAACAGAGAGATCATCCTGAAAGCAGACAATCGCGCCTTTGGACAAATGTTACTGATCGCTCAAAACAGAAAGTTGGATATAAAAGAAGTACTTCAATATCCACTGGGTCCGAAACCATGGGCATTAGCAAATCCCGATGGAACATTGAAAAAGACAGGAAAAGCAACATTAGGCACACACCTTGAAAAGGCAGTTGCAAATGTTGAGTTACCAACTGGTTCTCGGGCAACTGTAGTTGATGCCATGGCAATAGTACAGGCGATTCAGGGAGAGAATCTTACTTTTGACGAACTATCTGATACGATCCTGAAGAAAGTCCTCAATGAAGGTTGGGGGAGTGCACGAATTGATGTCGTTTTTGACCTCTACAAAGAGCATTCAATCAAAGCCGCTGAGAGAGTGAACCGTGGTTCACAGCGTGGAATTCTGTTCAGCCAGATAAAACCTGGACATCGAATCAAGAACTGGAGAAGGATCTTAGCTAGTACAGAAAGCAAAGCCAAACTCACCATTTTCCTGGCAGAAAATTGGAAAGAACAGCACAGTAGGGACAAACTTGGCAAGATAATACTGATGGTAACCTCGGGTGAAAAATGTTTCCAAATATCAAAGGATGATGTGTTGAAGATTGAACAGCTCAGATCAACACATGAAGAGGCGGACACAAGGATGATGATCCACGTGCAACATGCAGCAGCAAACTATAACAAGGTTGTAGTGATTTCTGAAGACACTGATGTGTTCATAATTCTCCTTTCTCTCCACGCACAGATGGGTATCAGAATCCTATTGAGAAGGGGTAAGAAGAATGCAGTGAGACTGATAGACATATCGCGGCTAGGGACAATTCTTGGGAAAGATGTATGCGCTGCATTGATCGGTGTCCACGCCTATACTGGTTGTGATTCCATTAGCTCATTCTCTGGGCAAGGCAAGGTCAAAGCTGTAAATTTGATCTGCAAAAACCAGGTGTACAGAGATATGTTCACAGATTTCGGACATGAATGGCACATAACGGAGGATATGTTCCAAGTGATACAAGCATTCACATGTAGTATGTACTGTTTAAATACAAACATCAAAGAGGTCAACAAACTCAGGTACGAAATGTTCCGGTCAAGAAAAGGTGACATATCATCAGGACTGCTGCCTCCATGTGAAGATGCACTACGACAGCATACGAATCGTGCAAATTACCAGGCGGCGATCTGGAGAAGAAGTCTAGATAGTTCACCACAGATACCCAGTCCAACTGATGGACATGGATGGAACCTAATAGACGGAGAACTTGGGATATGCTGGCTGACAGGACCACCAGCACCGGATGTTGTTCTTGAGTTGATGGCCTGTAAATGCCCTAGACGTTGCAATGAAAACTGTCCCTGTGTAATGAATGGATTGCCCTGCACACCAGCATGCAAATTACAGGACTGTACGAACATGCAAGATGAGAATGAGGTGCAGTCAGACGACATGGAGGACAGTGACAGTGACGAAGGCTAAACCTCGTGTAAGGTAGGATAAATACACAAGCCACAAAATTGAATCAAATAATAAAGTCAATTATTTCAATGTAACGGTTGTTGCTGATATCTAGTAAATCACTTTAGTTGACCAAATAGATAATTTGGCTTATATGGGTCTGAACATGATTTGTTAGTAAACTTATGAACAGAAATCATGAAAAAAAATCGAAAATGTTGCTTTTTTCAGTTTAATCTTTTATTTGGAAACTGATGGTATTGATTGAACAACATGAATCATACATCAACAGATGCAGAATTGTATTATAAACATTTTGAGCCATATTACATATCAATAGGTGAACCTGTTAAGGAGTTATGAAGGTTTCCCTGACTCGCACTATTTCAAAGAAAAAACGGCGGCCATATTTAAAGATGGCCGCCAAAATGGCATTTAGCAAAGTGACCCGGAAGTCCATCAACCAATTTTGGACACTTTATACATCAGGCTAACTGAAAATCGTGGTTAAATCTATTCATCAAATTGGTAATGAAAATCTGTCTGTCACATGTACTATAAACGGTACCTGGCTTTGTTGAAGTTAACTGACAAACGGCTGGGAGTTTACAGCTTATTTTAAGTTTAATAAAATGTTTTAAATCCATGCTGTACGGTATGCATTGTCAATTTTGTTGTTCGTGGGTAGTAATCATCCCCGATAGCACTCTCCAATATAGTTCTCTAAAATGGTGGATGGGGTGTAAAGACAATATCCGGATGTGGATCTTGGTTGACTTAGCGGGCATGCCCATTAGAAAGGCTTTGTTTCTGGTGCATTTTCAGAATAAATTTGTTATTCCTTTGATGAACAAAGTTGGACCCGGTGCGTGCTCACTAAAGTCCGACAAACATGTTAAATATGCTTGACTGCTTCTTTGATTTTAGGTGGGGGTGGGCGTGGGGGAGGGGTAGTACACCGGGCGTAACCAATTTCATATTGTAAAGTATGAATTGAACGTTGATTAACGCCGCATCATAGCCGCACATTATAGTTTTTTTTTGGAGCTGCCCAAAAGAGAGGGTAATGAGTGAAATACACATGAATCAGGGAACCTGCTCTATTCTTACTAAAAACTAGATTTCTTTGGTTCTCTCATGCTCAGAGGATGCCCGATTTACGTTCCCATACGACGGAGGCAAATGAAAGGTGTCTTGCCCAAGAACACACACAACAAAACACAGTGTCGCCGGTGAGGTTTTCAAGTCCACCGTGCTATCCACTAGGCCACGCCAACCCCTTTGCAAAGTATATAGCAGTATTTAAAATACTTTCAGCCAACATTTTTATGAACATTGAGTGCAGGCAATCGCTTGCGCTCGCATTCAGCTTGTTTGTATTAGCGGAGGATATAACTAAATAATGTTGACAAAATAGTTAAAATTGTGATACAAGCATGGCATTTGGCCGAATAATTCCTTAATGCGTCGTGGTGTTCATGTCAAGAACCTAAGAACCTAAGCATACTCAGTTTTCCATTTTTATGCTCCCCGGGAGAGAATACAGTTGCCGCTTTGTCGATCTTGTCCGGACATAACTCAAAAACTACTTAAGGCACTGCAATTAGACTTCATACAATGATAGAAGGTAATAAGGGAAAGTGCCGAATATAAGTACCACAACCCTATCGTCATTCACTATAGTTATTGCCCTTTGTAAAGTTATAATTCTTGTGCGGAGAATAACTCAAAAACTACTAAAGGAACTGCAATGTAACTTTGCACAATGAAATAGGGCAGTGAGAGGTCCGTGTCCTGTCCGTCCGTCCGTCTATCCGGATATCTTGTTTTTAATTGGTTTTGTTTTGTCTGAATGGTGTTTTACTTCAATTTTAGCACATGTTAGGCCATATATGAAGGTATATGTTTTTGTGGTAGAGGCAGATCACCGTATTGTTTATAGGTAGAACCAGTACTGTATACCTCCCGCCATCTGAAGATAAAATCCAAAAGTTGTCGTATCGCTTTCCATACTTTCTTATACTTGAAAATGTTTTTTTAAACAATATGTTTATGTAAGTACATGCAAATATTTATATACCAAACTGGCATATGCAAAATACCTCGGTCAAGAATCATCTGTCGGCTCATTTACTAACACACACACTTTTCCCAAATCCTCGAATTATTTGCTATTGTATTGTGTTCTTCTTTCTCATTGCTATAGGGGGCTGGCGTGGCGCAGTCGGTAGCGCGACGGATTTGTAACCGGAGGACCCGGGTTCAATTCTCCGTGGTGCCACTGAGTTCCGTCGGTGTGTTCTTGGGCAAGACACTTTTCCTTAGCCTCGTCCGTCGGATGGGGACGTAAACCGGGCGGTCCCGTGTATCGGTCTATCCTCCGAGCACGTTAAAGAACCATAGGAATCTATTCGATAATAAGAGTAGGGCAGGTTCCCGGATTCCTATGTATCCTTCCCCTCTCTCTGGGGCGGCCCTAAATAACCTATACTGTGTTGATGAGCCGTTAAACAACATTCAATTCAATTCAATTCATTGCTATATTGAAGGGAATATATATCTTAGTTGTGTGTTTATTGTTGAACAGGTAGCGTAATACAGTAACATGCAGGTGGGAAGTTAGATGTAGGGGAGGTTCTCAAATAGTTCAGATGGTTTAACATTTCATAAGGCTTCTTATCATTTGATATCTGTGATGCAACTCTATGTTATTAAGTTACGATTTAATTGCACCATACTTGCAATCCTATGTTTGCAGTTATTATCCCCAAATATGTTCTGAATGTTTAAGGTTATTGCTGTAATCATTCTATCATACGAGCACATATTTTTGTGGAATGTCTTTATTACTGAAACAAAACACCACAGCTTACGTCAAGATGATATCTGAAAGTTAATGGATAGAGCATCAAACGTATTTAATTCTTAAATTGTTTTTATCATTTATGTGTCCAGATGTTAGTATCAGTTTTTTGTAAATGTCCAACTCCTTATTCGTTGTTTAATAATGTATAAATTGGTAACATGTTTAAAGCAATAAAATCCAATCCCATTTGCGTACATTCTTCATGTACTTCACCGACATATATATATATACAACTTACATATGTTTAAATCCCAACTCTATAGACACAATATAAATGGTTTTAACCAACCATAAAAAAAACACGACATTGGAGCGCCGAATTAATAGTTACCAAGTCATACTTCATTTACGCATATTCAATAACGCAATTATTGTAAGAACCCGTGAATAAACCTACTCTTTTAATTGGTAAATATACATTATTATATGACCTAAATACCTGGATCGAGTTTTTATATACGGTTTTGTAGTGTAATTTTGCCATTATTTGATGGTTAGCTTCTTTAACATATAAAAAATATGCGAAAATATGTCTTCACGAGGGACACACAGCTATTCACCTCGCTGATCTCGGTATCATTTTGGGTTGTGCAACACCATTTCGCTATGTTACCAAACTATTTATCATAATGTTGTAAAACTTGAAATTGTTTGAAGATACGCGGGGCTTCGTTTCGAGAAAATTATTACGATATGTGCACTATACTGTGCAGGGTTTCACTTCATGCTAAGCTGACTGTAGGAACACCCTACCAACCATCCCAACAATTAATGTTGAATAGCATGTACATTCCGTCTAGCAGGTTACTATCACTATTACTATGGACAGCTGATTATTTAAAAATAATTATTGATATATCACCAACATGTAAAATATACCTTTAATATAAATATCGTCGACGTCGTTATGTTCATGACACTACGTCAACAGAGACGTCTTTTTTCCGAAGTGGTTTGGGGTCAATAAAAGAAGTATACTGAAACAAATATTCCGATGACCAGCAAATTTTATTTTAAATTCTGATAGGAAATTAAATTCTCTAAAAAATACTAAAATTGTGCAGTTTTTTATCGGGCCATTTAAAAGATAAATGGCTTTAACATTGTTTTCCCTTAAAATTCCTTGGTAAAAAAGCAGCGAAATACATAGGAAATTCTATAAATAATAGTTTACAGCCTAATTTAAATGATATAATTTATATAAAAGATGAAAGGTCTCGTCAAGACTAACAGTGTGATATAATATATAATTGTATGTGACTAAACTAACACTCTTGACAATTGAGTGCAACGCGACTTTTATGAAATACGTCAAACATAGCCATATTTCAGACGTTATTATTAAAATCTTGTTCACATGAGGACAAAACAAAATTCAGATTCAAATCGCAAATATCTTCAAATTTACAAATACATGTATATATAGTTCATATGCGTACCCTTAAATAATCGAATAGGTCAATTCCCCCTTAACTGGACAGACTTTATACTCAGAAAACAGTTCACCTCATAGTGAAAGCATTATTTTGGTTCCACAAACCCGGTAAGAATGGTTTACTGTTATTAAATTATAATGATATGATATATTTATTATAAAATTATTATTATTATAGAATTATTATAATAAAAAAAAATACGAAACCCCTACTTTCTATGTAACACATGGTAAGGAAGCGTGTTTGACAGAAAATTGATCGCGTTTCGAAGTCTTTATCTTTATCAAATTAGCGGATTGATTCAAATACTTTACGTTAGGTCTGATTCCCATTTATAACAGTATAATCACAGTTCGTACAAAAAGCACTCTGCGGGGAGAAGTTTAAGCCGATTGCTTCCATTACAATATTCCCGTTTACTTCCGGTTGTACTAAAATAATTGACCCGATTTGACGATTTTCGGTTTCCGAGGCTGATTACGTATGTTTTTACTATTCAAATATCATCCAATCCGATCACTTCTTTGAGTACAACCCGAAGTAAACTTATTTTTTTATAATATGTGCCAGAGTGTAATGGTTATTTGAAATAAATATTGCCAAAGAGCAGCTGAGACATGAATTGTTATTTTGTAACAGCATGATTAAGTTTCTTCAACACGACAAGCTTAGATATACTGTAAGAAATCATCTCGAAGTAAATCTATAAAAAGACCAATAATAATTATTGTATCGCAAACAAATGCCGAAGAAGACGTAATTCAGCATTAAACTGTTTAGAATATGGAATTGTTTTTATTGTGAGCGCTTCCATTTATTTTGAAGATTATCCGCACCGAATCGCGAAAACAACAAGAGGCCCAAGAGGGCCTGTGGACGCTCTATTGGCTCAAGATAAAGTGTATGTATAAGGGGCCATAAGTCTTTCAAAAATCATTCAACCGGAACATGGTGATGATATACGCAACTAGGATTGGTATGATCATCCCTGCAAAGTTTCGTTAAAATTCAGCCAGAGGTTCAGGAGAACTAGTCTGGACAAAAGTAGTGTATTAAAACCTTTAAGGGCTCATAACTCGGCCATAATTCATTCAACCAGAACATGGCAATGACAGGTGAAACTAGGCTTAGTACTGATCATCCCCGCCAAGACTCGCTGAAATGTGGCAAAGAGTTCAGAAGAGACTATGGATTCGCTGAAATCTGGCAAAGATTTCAGAAGAGACTACTCTGCACAAAGTTTGTGTATTAAACATTTAAAAGGCCATAACTCTGCCAAAAATTATTCAACCGAAATATGGCGATGATATGATACTGATCATCCTTGTCAAGTTTCGTCTATCATCCAGCCAGGGGTTCAGGAGAACTAGCCCGGAAAAAATGTGTGGTATCAAAATCCTTTAAAGGGCCACAATTCTGCCAAGTATCTGTAAACTGAAACGCGACGATGACATGCACAACTAGGCTTGGTGCTGATCATCCCTGCAACGTGTCACTGAAATCTGGCGAAGGGTTCAGTAGCAGTAGATCAGACAAAGTTTGTATATTTACATCTTTAAAGGGCCATAATTCTGCCAAAAATCATTCAACCAGAACACGGCAATTATTTGTACAACTAGGCATGGAATTGATCATCCCTAAAACATTTCGTTCAAATCCGGCCAGGGATTCAGGAGAACTAGTCAGAACAAAGTTTGTGTATTAAAACCTTTAAAGGGCCATAACTTCGCCAAATATCATTCAACCGGAACACGGCGATGATTTGCGCAACTAGACATGGAATTGATCATCCTTAAAAAGTTTCGTTTAATCCGTCCAGGGGTTCAGGAGAACTAGTCAGAACAAAGTTTGTGTATTAAACCTTTAAAGGGATATAACTCCTTCAAAATCATTCAACTGGAACATGGTGACTATGAACAACTAGGCTTGGTACTGATCATCCCTGCAAAGTTTCAATGAAATCCGACCAAATGCAGGCCCTTTCGTCTTAATGAGGCCAAAATATAGCATATTTCAGAAAATCAAGGGCCATGACTCCGATGTAAATGGTCCAATCTGGATGGTTTTCGAACTTATTCGAGCTTTCATTGATATTAACAAGCTGGTAATGTTTCGTAAAGATCGGATGAAAGATGAAGGCCCGATCGTCTTAACGATGCAAAATATAGCAGATTTAACTAAATCAAGGGCCATAACTCCGCTGTTACTAGTCCGAACTACCTGGTTTTCAAACGTGTCCGACCTGTCATTGATATAAACAATCTGGTTAAGTTTTGTAAAGATCGGATGAAAGATGAAGGCCCTATCGAATTAACGAGGCAAAATATAGCGTTTTTAACCAAATCAAGGGCAATAACTCCGCTGTTGATGGTCCGATCTAACTGGTTTTCAAACTTATCCGAGATTTTATTGATATTAACAACCTGTGCACGTTTGGTAAAGATCAAATAATAAATAAAGGTGCTAGAGTGTTCACAAGGCTTAATATGGCAATTTTCAGCAAAGCAAGGGCCATAACTCCGGTGAAACTAATCCGATCTGGCTGATTTTCGAACTTGTTCGAGCATTCATTGATATAAATAAACTTTCAAAGTTTCGTAAAGATCCGATTAATAATGAAGGCCCCAGAGTGTTCACAAGGCAAAAGTTAACGGACGACGGACGGACGACGGACGGACGACGAACGACGGACAACTCGTCAAATGAACAAAAAACAACACAAATACGCGGAAACAACACGCATTCTTTAAAAATGTATGGTACAAAAAAGTTTATATAATATTAGCAGAAAACAATAAGAAAGTATACAATAAAAACGTTATTGAATTGTATGGAGAAATATTACTCGGAACGAATTCGTTTTGGCGTATGGGTGACTCGCAACCTTGTCACCTCCGCCAAAAGAATTCGTTCCAAGTACAAATGCAATAACCTATAATACATAAGTAAAAAATGAGTTTAGTTGTATGAATTGTTACTTCATATAATAAGTTTGTTTCTTGTGGGCAGGTGCGTGACGATAAGAGTTACCGGTCCTAGTAAGCACCAGCTACTTTCATTTTGTCGAAGATAAATGCCAGAAATGTCAATATTTAGCAGAAATTTTGTATTTCTATACGCATATTTAGGTCAGATTAGTACGGAGCCCCGCAGGTGACATGCATAATTTTTTTAAAAAGCGGTCGCACGCTCTACTACAGCGTTCGCACGCTCTAGCTACAGCGTGCGAACGCTCTAGTAGAGCGTGCGCGTGCGCACGCTGTACTCGCACGCTGTAGTAGAGCGTTCGCACGCTGTAGCTAGAGCGTTCGCATGCTGTACTGCAGCGTTCGCACACTCTAGTAGAGCGTTCGCACGCTGTAGCTAGAGCGTTCGCACGCTGTAGTAGAGCGTGAGACAGAAAGATAGTGACATCATTGCAAAGATCATGGTGTGAAAGAAACTAACCAGCCAATAACGGCAAAAGTACACTACAAAACCGTTTATCAAAACTATCCAGGTGTTCAGGTCATATATTGAGGTATATTTGCCGATTAAAAGTATAGATCATTCAAGAGTTCTTAAAATACTAGTGATTACATATGCGTAAAATGAATTATGAGAACTCTTAATTCGACGCTCCAGTTTTGGGTTTTATTCTGTCTGGTTAACTATTATAATAACTATATTAGTAAATTGATAATTATTATGCCCCCGCCGTTGATTGCTGGGAGTGAGATACAAAGGGTGACCAGTGTCCGTCCGTACGTCGCGAAATGTCTTCCTTTAAATCACTTTTCCGGCATCGGCGGTGGCGGCGAGGGCGACGCGACAGCCCTTGAGTACAATTTAATGTTTTTGAAGGTATAGGTCTCAGATACAAGACAAGATAGTACTGACGAACACACGGACGGACGGACAGACTGACAGTGTGACTACTATATGCCCCACTTCCTATTTGGGGGGCATAACAAGAAAATAATATGCCTCCTGTGAGATTTTAACCACGACCCCTGGGGTTTCCAATGTATACTACCCAATATTTAAAAGATTTACATAATTCGGAATTATGAAGTGAAATAAAAGTTAGTCAAATGGGCTGTCGTAGATACGAGTACAGTTATACTGTTATACTGTTATTCTAAGTTAATATATCATGGTGTACATGGAAGAACTTATTGAATTATATTTCAAGATACGTTTGTCTTATAAAGACATATTGAGTGTTCTTGCATTTGAACACAATGTCAATATCAGTTTACGGCTACTAGAGCGTGCGAATACAGCGTGCAAACGCTCTGAACTCTGACCTCTGACTGGATAAACAGTATATATATAAACACACTTAGCAAATTATCAAGGGGAGATAACCCCTACTCAGGGGCCGAATAAACGTGTAAAATAAGTTATGTGCGAGAGGCTTAATTCGGTAAATGTAGTTCTGTTAAACATGCATGTATTATTGGGTCGTTGAATTGTTGGGTCAAGACCCAATAGGCAGATTCAGGACCCAAAAACAATGTAGGGACCCAATATATCGAGTGTAAAAATCATTTTTGACCCAATGTGTTAACATGACATGTATGGCGTGTATCTGTTTGGGTGTGGGTAACTTAAAGCCCACTGTCACTATTTTCCTTTGAACAAGACGTGGGTATATACTTTCTTGTAAAACGACAGGTATGGTCAGTATTTGAAGGAGTGTGGGTAACTTTAAGCCTCTACGTTCTGTACCACACGTAGGTATGGGCAACTTGAAGCTTTCTAAATCTACGTTTCTTGCAATACGTAGGCATTCTTACATGTTAACATGATATATATGACGGTTTGTGTGACTTGAAGACACTGCTTCTGTGTGCCGTACAATACATGAGGTAAAGCCGTACATGTAACATCAAAGGTAATGGCCTGTATATGTATGGGTGTGGGTAATTTGAGCCACCTTCCTCTAAGTTCTGAACACTTACGTGTTACATAAGTATGACCTGTATGAGATTGTATGGGTGTGGGCAACTTGAAGACAGCTGTGCTATGTTCTGTAAATATGTGGGTGAATACTTACATCACAGGTGTATCATAATGCAATATGGAAGAATGACTTTTAATATGTTAAATAGGAGTCTTAATCTAAACCTGGGGTGGGGTAGGGTATGGTGGGGCGAGGGACATTTATTATATTACATCATGTACATAGTAGCTTAAATCTAAGCCAAAAGTAAAATAAAACACTTCCGTGTAAATGTTTTTTTGGGTTCAGCCATAATTAAGAATATATTGCTATATTTAGGCATTTGGATGGCGGCCATTTTGCAGAGGGCTGAAAAAAGTTAACATGGTGGGAGGGCCCCTCAGTGGGACATTTATTGTATTACAGAGGAGCTTACATCTAAGCTAAAAATAAAATAAAACATTTCTGTATAAATCTTCTTTGGGTTATGCCATAATTAAGAATATATTGCTGCATTGAAGCATTTGGATGGTGGCCATTTTGAAGTGTGCAAACAATAGTAACAGAATGATCTATGACCTTGGGGATCCTTTTTGATTTTAAAGTTAAACTACCAACTACCATCACAGAAAGTTTGGTGTTTTGTCCACTCTGTCCACATCTGACCATTTTGGTCCCTAGCTAAACGTATAACTAGAATATATGTCCATGAGACACATCTGCTCCCATTTCGAGTTTTCAGTCACATAAAAAGGTAGTAGGTGAAGGTTAATTCATTTACCTATTTTTGGTAGCCTCTAAATATGTAATTGTGTGAGAAATCGACTAAACGAACAAAGTACTAACAGTAGATCAATATTATTTACACTGATGTAAGCATATATGAACATTGAAAGCTATACGGCGTTTAGAGTCTGAAAGAATAATGGACTTCACCACAGACTGCAATGACAAACTCGAATGTAAATTAACAAATTGCAAAAGTAAAGAAAAGGTCATTAACATTGACATACTTTTGGTATAACCTAACCAAAAACTTGAATATAAAATCTGAAGGTACGTACGGAAGTACGATCGGAAAAGGGTAACACTTTCGTGGCGGGACATAGTTAAATTGTAAAACATACTACATGTGTCTTATACTTCAACGTAATAATTTCAGAGACGACATGTTCGATACCACTGAATGGGCTAGACGAACTAATTTTTGCAAATGTGTATTCTAATGCCTGGAAAGGCTGGCGCTATGTTTTGTAGTGAAGTTGCATTACAACGCTTGAGTTTTTGTTTGAGATGTTTTCTATACATTGACTTCGTCTTTCGAGGACCCTTTCAAAGCATAGAAATCCATATCTGCAAATATGGAAATATTAATTGGAAAATGTTTGAATAACTCACATACAGTAAGGCTACTGATAATTATCTATGTGTATTGCCATATCATATATATATATATATATATATTATAATAATGAATGAAGTTACAGCTTACACATGAAGCACGCAACATTTATTTTGTTTCATCAGCCAGTTTTATAACAAAAATATAATCGATTGAGTATTGCTGATGTTCTATAAAATATAATTTTACTTTATTTATAAAATTAATCAATATATTACTGAATATATGAGAGGATTCTTATTTAAATGTGTACGTCAATAAACATTGATATGTCCATGAATAACCATGAGCTCAGAACTTTAGCAAACACTATTCAAACAATTAATATAGAGGCGACCGTTAATTGTTTTAGTTTATATATATATTCATAATTAATGAAGTATGTAGGGCAAATGGTTGAACTTAACAAAATAAATTAACCACCAGACAGAACATGGACGGAGGAATGGGCAAACGGTCGAGCGATACATTATATAACCTGACAATTTTCGTTAAGATGTTATAAAATGAATAAAAGGTTGTTTTTTACCGACTGTGTTTTTTGAACATAAGGAACAGGTGAGCTAAATCTTTATATTTACCCTATAAGAAAACGCGCTAATCTAAAATAAACCAGCGCGTCTACGTCGAAAAACTAGTGCTTAACTTCGACAAACACTCGCTTCGATAAATGTTAACATTTATAAACCAAATCAGACAACATATATATTTTGGCTTTCAAATTTCGTTTTGGAGCCAACATCTAAAAGAAACATATTGAAATACAATTGAACTGATCCAACAAATTTATTTTGATGAAATATAAGGCAGTAAAGATTTTATATACAAGTTCTTACCGTATAATCTACTTGATAACATCAAATTCACTCGATGTGGTCACTTGAAAGTCACGTGCATTGTGTAAATGTAAAACACAGACAGGCAGTGTACAGTGTTATATGGAGAATAAGGTCGTGAAATCACGATAATTTTCCAAATATGGGTTTCCACATCTACAAACCATCATATGTCTGACTACAAACTAGCGTGTTGATATCTACAAACTCAAATTCGACTCGCACTTTACCTACAGTGGATACTATAAGCTGTTACACAGACAATGAACGTTGTCATTACCCAGAATATTCTACAGAGAGAACTACTGTTGCGTTGCTATTGAGGAAACACACGTTGTGACCAAGTGGTGACACAAGGCGAAATATATACATAATTAACTAACCGCCTTACCACTCACGCTTTCACAACAGTATCAAAACAGTGATGTCAACTAAAAAAAAAGTGACATACATCTTGAAAGATTCATAGAGTTCAGCTGTTAAGCGTTATCTTTTCATATTACAAATCCATATCTACTGTTGGGGCGTCCGTGGCCGAGTGGTTAACGTCTCTGACTTGAAATCACTTGCCCCTCACCGCTGTAGGTTCGATCCCTCAGGGGCCTAGGAATCTTTATGTGAGAAAGCTATCCAGCTGGCTTGCGGAACGTCGGTGGTTCTACCCAGGTGCCCGTCCGTGCACGAAAATTGCCCGGAGGGGCACCTGGGGTCTTCCTCCACCAATGGAAGCTGGAAAGTCGCCATATGACCTTAGCTGTTGGTGCGACTATAAAATCCAATTCAATCAATCAACCATATCTACTGAATATAGATTTCTGGGACTCTAGATACCAGGTGGAGTACACTATGAAACTAGTATAGATGCTTTGTATTTAAGCAACTGTTTTGAGCACAATAGTGGAAATATGATTGTCACACGGTTGAAAAGACAGAAATAAAAGAGATTGGTTAGATGTATACAGGTGTAATATAAAACATAATTAATGGGAGAAGTTTTGACAGGCGGGCAGACCAGTATACTATGAGGTTACTATGAGGTTATTTAACAGTGTTGAGTACAATACTGAATTCTTTTTGACGAGTACTCTAAATTCTATTGGACGAGTACTCACCAGACCGAATCTACAATGAGCGAATACGTAACCGGTATTTTAGTAAACACAGCTTTGTTGTGATCACCGGTGAATTGTATGACGTATGAGCAGACGAAATGTAAACAAAGAGAGTTTCGGGTAGAAACGGAGCTTCAAATCGTAAGTATTTTAATTTTAACAAATGGAATCTGCTTTAGTTTCGTCCTTTGTATTTGGTCATTGTTAATAATTAAGTACGTCATTGTTAGTAAGTAACCACATACCCATACATCACACTGTGTACGCCATATTTTGACACATTTTGAAATATATTCTTAATATCTCTTTCCGATCATCCACAAGGTGAAATGTTATATCTCAATTTGTGTTTAGGTACTGTAAGTAAGTATGTTAAACAGCATTACCAGTAGACGTGCATACCAAAACGCCTATATTTCATTAATATTCAGTACAATTTTGGATTTAGAAACATACAGTTGAAAACATTTTATTGTATTAAATATTCATTCTCATTTCTGCTAAAATGCACCAGTACCGTTGCTACTATTGCGACTTCACTGATAATTCGTGTGTAGACATCATCAATCACACGTGTTTTTCACGGAAAAAAGTCATGGAGTATAAATAGAACTGAAGTATTTATTGCGAATTATCAGTAGATCTGTGCATTTCAAAGCAATACCATCTGTACAGTATTCCAATGGGAAAGGCATTGTGGCATTGCCTTGCACCCGGACCATTGTTTTAACATGGGTTCAATTTCTGAGTTTCACAATTGTAGGTCTAACAGTTACAAGTTACAGTGGTGAACATTTTTCTCAGGATTCGGTCACTGTCAGGATAATATGACCTTGATGTCCTACTGAACACAAAATCAATAGGATTCCTCCTTTCACCAACGGCAATGTGCCTACAAAGTTTCATGAGTGTAGATATTATAATCCTAGAGATTTGTCTTGGAATATGTATTGGTGACCTTGACCTTTGACCTAGTGACCCCAAAAGCAAGAAGGGTCATTCTCTGACCAAGGCAATGCACGTATTAAGTTTTATGAAGGCATCACGCGGAATGCATATTGTCACATGAGGTCATAAATACCTTTACCATTAACCTATTGACGCGCAAACAATAGGGTTCCACCTCTCACCAAGAGCTACAAGAGGTGTTCAACTTATAACGTAACACTTTCATTTGGTAACTGTATCATATATCTTGACATTCTCGTCTACTATGTTGATTTTAATGTCAAGTCTAATGATTTTCTTGATATAAAACATTATGACTTTTTACGAGGCGAAGCCGAGTCAAAATATGGATTCTGTCTGCTGGGTATAAGTCCAGTTGAATTCAGTATTGTACTCGGCACTGTTAAATGACCTCTATAATTTTACATCTCACTAATCTAACCAAGCGTTGTACATTTTAATTGAACAGTACTGGTTGAATTCAATTTCCATTAAAATATAATTGTGAGATAAATCGTTAACTTGTTGATTGATACTGTTAGAGTTGTCTTCCATAGTACATATATGGAATATGGATGTTTTTGTCTCCATATCTACTAAGTATAGATGGTTTGGACTCTAGATATCAGATGGAGTACAATATGAACATAATATAGATTTTTTTTGTATTAAAGGAACTATTTTGAGTACAATAGTTGAAATATGGGATTGTCACATGGATAAAAAGACCGAAAGAGAGAAAGAGATTGGTTAGAATTATACAGGTGTGAAATAAATTCTATATAGTTGTATAGATGGATACATTATTTATAGAGGACTAGTTTATATGATTAAAATAATGTTTTCTATCGAAAGGGTATATTTATCTCATTTTACACATGTATGTATAATGTATAGTTCATATATGCATACATATCTCCTTTTGTAAACCGTCCCGCCTTTCGCTGCTGCGAGTTCGAAACCCATCTGAGAGCTCGACTTGCAAGTGAGGATGTCTTTTCTTACGGATGGAGGGAGGGGAACAGTACTGATTCTACCCAGGAAATGGGGTGGTCTGCCTCCACACAAAACAAATCGACAGTCATATATGTCCCCAGGGGTGAGGATGGACCCTGGTGTGTTCAAGCCCAGTAAGTGAATAGGGTGGAGATCCCTATACATATTCTTTGACCCCACCCATCACCTCAAGTGTAACCCCCAGGGAATGACCTAGGCGCGCCATTCTAAATACCGTCTGATATGTTTTATATCTGGAGTCAATGATTACAAAACACATCACATCCAGTTATAACCACCCCAGGGAATCATAATGCCAAACGTGTTGTTAAATCCAAGACATAGGTCAACCGTAGCCGAAAATAAGAAGTACATAGCTTTATCTGTGTGGTAGATGCATTCCATCAGATACAAACTCACGGATGACTCACGGACGCACGGACGGAGATGATAACATGATCACCGTATTTTTGTTCAAAGAGTTACTAGAGTTCTTATCTCACCCACTTCTGTTACTAGTATAAGTGTCTGCAATGCAACAAGTTCATCAAGTCAGCAACTCGGGGTTATTTGGCCTTCTTGTCGATAATTCCATTTACAAGCGTCAGCATATGGCGACTTTGTTTAGCTCCACTATTCGAAGAATAAAAGAACTTATGTAATCACCCCGGCGTCAGCGTCGGCGTCGGCGTCCTCCATTACGGTTTGCGTGTAAGCTGTGTTTACAAGTCTATGTCTCTTAAATTTCTTAGCCTAGCACAACCAAATTTAGCCATGGGCTTCCTTAAAGCATTATCTTATGGGCTGCATAAGCAATTTTGATTCCTGTAACTCATGGGCTCCCATCAAACCGAAATTCTGATAGACCTTAAAATGTGTCTATTTCACATCACATTTTGCGTGTAAGCTGTGTTTACAGGTATATACCATTTACATTTCCTGTCCTAGCTCAGCTAAATTTGGGAATTGGTTTCCTTATAGTATGTTGTAAATGGTTGCGTAAGTAATGTTGTCTTGGCCCAAATTGTGATGGCCCATAAAATGTGCAATAAAGGTATATCTACGTTTGTGTGTTAGCAGTTGTATATCAATACTTTTGGTTTGAGATTTCTAATAGCATTATGCATCTTATTCATACTTCACCCATATTGGGGCATGAGCTTTTTTCCTCCACTCGAAACTCATTTTTATTTTTACATATTTTAGTGTTGTTTTGTTCAATTCTTACAGATATTGCTATGTTGCCTACCCCACCCACACTTTTGTTTTTACATATTTCTGTGTTGTTTTGGTCAATACATATAGTCATGTCCCCCCCCCCCCCCCCCCCACACACACACACACACACCCCCACCACCATACACACACTCGAACACGATATATATATTTTTTTTACATATTTCTGTGTTTTTTCGTAAATTTTCACATAAAGCATAGCTATGTTACCCCCGCCTTACCACCCCACCCCCAACCCCATTGACTAACCATCCCCCCATCCATCATCACCACCACCACCCGAACGTATTTTATTTACTTTTTTGCATATGTCTGGGTTGTTTTGTTTTATCAAATCTACACAGGCCACAATAACAATTGCCAGGTATTCCCTCCCTCCCCGAGTTGCCTTTCGACCACAAGTTTCTTTAAAATGACAGCAATTTTGGATTAAAACTGAAAAAAATAAAAAATAAAATTTCACACCCTGCCCCAAATTTTACTATAATTTTTATGAGATTCTAACAATACTTTTATATCGGCCCGAGATTTTATACCCGCCCCGCCCCAACCCAACCCCAAGATTGTTTAGCCTTGTTTTCTGATGGTATATACTGGGTATATAATGTATTATTCCCTGAAAAATCGTGTAGTCGAGCTGCACTGTTCTCCGACAGCTCTTGTTAATCACATACATGTATTGGACGTTTTGCAGTGCTGCTTAATACTTTATACCAAACTAAAGGGACAGCATATTACTGTTCACGCTAGATTGTTGGTTATTAGGTCATCTCTCTTGAAATTATAGATTGTGGGGAAAAGGAACTTTAAATAGATACAATATCTCTCTCTATATATATGCATGCGGGAACAACCCCGTATGTCATGTTGTATGTGACGGTTTCTTGTACGTGACTATATATAGTTATGCCCCTTTGATTGTAAAAAAGCCTGCACAAGTATGTTTATAAACCGTGCTATGCATATCAAGTTAGTGGTGTTTTCTAAGATCACAGATCTTGACGTCACATGGTTTCTTCGGTATGTCCTTAGGCAAGACACTTCCCATAACCTCGTCTTTTCAAATGGCAACGTAAACCGGAAATGCCTGTTTATCTGAGTCGACCCTACGAGCGCATAAAAAAACATAGGAATATAGTCGATATATATATACTCACCAAAAAAAAAGAAGTACCCCCCTTTTTGTGGTATTCTTATAGGGCAGTTGTTGAGGGAGAAGGACAACTTGAAAAACGGGATGACAACT